>OZ018396.1:6421657-6624993 GCA_963969525.1 Ontholestes murinus
TCAAATCAACCTCTATGGGCCAGCCGATGCGGTGCCCATCTTTAAGACTCTTACCTCCGGAACGAAATTTGGTAAACCATATCTGAGTGGTAGGTTCTTTTAAGGAATCGTCCCCGTATATGTGGCATATCTATTGTCGAGTCTCCTCAGCTCGCTTGCCTTTCTAGAAATAATATTGCAAAATATGCCGAAAATGCACCTTATTCTTTGACATGTTCATAGGCCTCCAACACAAACAATTCTAATGTTAATGAAGAGAAAAGAAAACAGATGAAAAGAACGAACCGTACTCTTTTCAATCCATATTTAAATTGCCCGATTAGGCAACAAGAAACGCAGATATTCCGAAAACATAATAATAATAATAATAATAATAATGTTTATTGTTAATTAAGTGTAGTTTACATTTCATTACATTACAGTACATTAAATTTCATAAAACTAAGATAACATATACTAATAAAAAATTTAAGAAAAGACAAACGTTCATTTTAAAACTAACGGAATAAACAATAAACAAATGATCACTGAAGTGCAGGCACTTGTATGTGATGGACAAAAAATATAGATAAATATAAAAATGTAAAAACTAAATTAGTAATCTAAACTATAAAAATGTATGGGTAATTGTAATTTAAACTTAATGTTAAAATAGAAGGACATAATATTCTAAAATAAATTTATAATAACGATATATGGGAGTGAATAAGTTTTTTAAATTTTTATTGTTTATGCTCCTTGATTAATTATTTTTAAAATCAATACATTTATGTATATTTTCAGGATTTTCTTGATATAGAAACTCTTTCAAATGGGTTCTAAATTTGTGTATGTTTGGTATATTTATAATATTAATGGGAACATAGTTATACATTCTGGGTCCCAAGAACGCAAACCCCCTTTGTCCAAAAGTGGTATTCATTTTCGGAATTACCAGTTTGTTTGTTTCAGATCTTGTTTTGCGTGTATTATTTTTGTATTTTAGCAAGTTTTTATGCTTGTATTGATATACTACCGAGCAGAAAAAGTAGATCTGTCTTGCGTCGTATAGTTTAGCCTCCCTATAAAGGTCTTCAGTTGGGTACGTATACGGCTTATTTAATATAATTTTTATTATTCTTTTTTGAATTATGTTCAGGTTTCGCATATGTATATTAAAGAGTCCTCCCCATGCCGCTATTCCGTATGTTATATGAGACTCTACCAGGGCGTGATATAGCACTTTCAGACACGGTATATCTATTATATTTCTTAAATGCTTGAACGTGTAAGCTATTGCTCTTAGTTTATTAACAAGATAGCATATATGTACATTCCACCTCATATGGTTATCAAAATAAACACCTAAGTATTTATACTTGGCTACTGGTGTAATATTATAGGTGCTTAGGTCCTCTGTCACTGTAATTGAATTAAATGTTATTTTTGTACATGCATTTATATAAAAGGGAAGGTAGTGCGTTTTCTCCATGTTAATTGTCAGTTTTTTGTAATCAAACCATAGCTTTAACACTTGCATATCGCTCTGAATATTTTCTTTTACTTCATCCCAGGATTTCCCTCTGCAAAATAACACAGTGTCGTCGGCAAAACTGGTGATTTCACTTTTGGTTCGTAAACTAAGCAAACTATTTATGTAAATAATAAACAGTATGGGTCCTAGGACAGTTCCTTGTGGGACACCATATGTAACTTCTTTGTACGAACTGAAGGTGTTCATTACTTTAACACATTGCTTTCGCTCTCTTAGGTAGCTCTTAAATAAGTCTAAGGGGGTACCTCTGATTCCTATATCCTCTAGATCCTGTAGTAGTAGTGCATGATCAACAGTGTCAAAGGCTTTTGCACAATCAATGAAAAGACATAGACATGGATGTTTACAATCTAATGAATCATAGATTCCATTAGAAATTTTAATTAGGGCATCTTGCGTGGACTTTCCCTCCTGAAATCCGAATTGCTTCTCAGAGATTAAATTATATTTTTTCAAGTAGCTCAACAACCTTATTTTTAATACATTTTCAAAAATTTTTGCTATGTTTGAAATAAGGGATATTGGGCGATAGTTGATCACTTCTTCAGTATCACTATTTTTGTGAATTGGGACAATAACAGTTATTTTGAAAGGTTTGGGGCATATACCAGATTCAAATATTTTATTAATTAGGCATGCTAATGGTTCAGCTATTTCTTCAGATAGATACTTTAAGGTTTTAGTTGTTATGTCATCATAGCCAACAGATTTTTTATTTTTGAGGTGTTGTATGATTTTAGTTATTTCGGACCTGTCCGTGCTATAAAGATAAAACGAGTTTCTTTGAGGTTTTCTTTTAGTAGCATCTTTATTCACATTTTTAAACTTACTTGCTAGAGTTTGGCCCATTTCAGCGTAGTGCTTATTAAATGTGTCCGCTGTTTCGTGTAAGTCATTACAAATTTGACCCGCAACATTTTTAATTTTATTAAATTTTGTCTCGGTTGACTTCGGTTTTCTGAATTTTCTGAATTTTCTGAAAACATTTGCACTATTAACAAAAACCGAACGAATATATCGAACCACCCAATATGTAGCAGATTTCCTTATACCTTTGGTTTTATGAAGAGGATAGCGCAACAAGTATCATCTCGGTTTTATCCTCTCGGAGACGCTTAATCATACCTCAGTCATCAACGATATCACCACCACCGTTCGCAACCGACTCAAGCTGACTGAGGGACTAGTTCCTTACAAGAACGGCTGTCAGTCCAAGACGATGGATCAGCGTTATAAAACTTTCATACATTCTCCAATTTAATATTTCACTCCATAGCTTATCATCGCTCCACAACATTCTCATAGACAAACTAACCACTCTGGAAGGACGAATCATTCGGAAATGCTTCCGTCACTTCTATGAAACCCCAGCGAAGGCCTTCACAATCTCGCCGAATTAACGCGAATAGACGAAGCATCGTAATCACAACTCTCCAACGTAACAGTTAAACTTCTAACATCACCAACAATAACGTAACATCAACTTTCTAAATTTGAGAAGCCATACCTCATCAAAGACTAGAGGATTTTAGATGAGGTCCTTCCAATGCTAAGGTAACGACTGCGCATACACTTTCAAAAATATCTACAAGAAACAATTTGATAAAAATTATTTTTGGTATCACTCTGATTGTCATACACTCATTATTCCATCATGGATAGATTAATCTAAACAATCTTCAAAAATCAGATTCTGCTTTACGCTCAGAGTAATGATGACAGAGATTGTAAAAAATCAACAAATCAAGGATTTATATGTGAAGATATACTACAGAAATGATTCTGTGGTGTATGATCTTGTGGCAAAAATGGATTACCCGAGTATTTAAATAGAGTGTACATTATTATACTGTAACGAAATAATGTGCGCCATCTATTAACAAACAATTAAAGTGCAATTGATTTAATTTAATTTCATGGAAAAATGTGACGAAACATCACATAAAAAGGTTAATAGTGTGAATAATAACGAAGGCTTTTCTGATATATTTTTTAATTGTAATTTATTTATATCTTGCACGATTTTGGTGGTAATTCTTGTATAAATAGAGCATATGTAATAAGCTCGCAAAATCCACGCTATAATTAAACCGGCAGTGGAGTTAATGCAAATAATTACACTTTTAGTGTGATTAAATTGCTCGAGTTTTAGTACACTAATAAAATAAGTTAAAACAGACAACTTTACAAGTTAATTACTGCACTCAAAACAACATCTTACATAATGGTTTTGTGGTGAAATAATATCTTTTTTATGTACATATGCTCCAGTATTATTACAAGAAACAGAACGACGATGTTAAAAATTTATAAATGGAAATAATTCCAGCCAAGAATAACTTGGATACGTTTTGAAATCAACGTTATGCTCAAATTTAATTTTACAGAACAAATTATACAGATGCTCCAGTTTTATTATAAAAAAATAACAACGATGTTAAAAATTCATAAATGAAAATAATTTCAGTTGAGAATAGCTTGGATAATTTTACAGAAATAATCAAAAGTATGAATTATTAAGTAAACACTAACACTTTAATCGCATTTTTAAATAAATTATTAAATTATATTCTTATACATTAAACTATAAATTTATGTTATTTTACACGTTTTAATCTAAACATCAGGATCGACACTTATGCCACCCAACGAACGCCTCGCGCTATCGATTTTCTCCCGCCGACTTTCACTCTCCGAGGTACATTGAGTTGCCTACGCCTAACGTCCGTGAAACGCATTACGGACGATTAATCGCGCCTGTAAAATCCACGAATTCTTTAAATTACCCTCAACACCGGAGATAATTGCCGTCCTTTTCGAGTAACGCGAGTTAATAAAGACGGCAGTTGACGATGATTTAGGGGCCGCCTTCCGAGAGAGGGTCCTCGTAACCGGAGTAGATTTATTGGGGTACGGCCGGCCCTTTATTGCGAATTTTCCCCAAATGGAGTCCTAAAAAAGGGACCGGATTTATTGTCGGGATGACCCGCAGCGCGCATCTGGTTGGTTTACAGTCAAGAATCGGCGATAATAAATCAACAATTGAAACATTTATCATGTTCACACAAAATATATAAATAAAATTTAAATTGAGTAAAAACGAAACGTACTTTATTCCGAACAATTAAACAAATCCCCTGTTCACTGCCGACTGCCGGCTCACTGTGTGCTCTTCATTATTTTTAATGGCAACAAGAGGAGTCCTCCGGTTCTACAGTTCATCATCCGTCTCTCTGTTCCTTATCCATTCATAACCCAACCTCTGGCAAAAGTAAATATCCTGCTCCCGACGTTGACATATGTCTGGATGCAGCAGCACACAAAAAGACGCCCCTCTTGCGGCTTCATCCCCCGAATAAATCAACATTTACTCGTCCCCCCCGAACCGCGCGAATTTCTCTATTTCGCGGTGACGTTTTAAGCCTCGCAACTTTAATTTCACGCTTTACGAATTAAAGCTATTTTGTAATTAATTTATTAATTAAGTTTTATCAGGAATTAATTGTGCTTTATAGCATAATTGATTATTATATTAAACCATAAATATGTTAGATTATTCTGTGTACCTAATAAAAAGTGTAACATTAAAGTTACATTTCAATTAGTGGCGTCGGGATGCACTTTTGCCCGTTTCGCCGTTAAAACGCCATCGATCAAACCGTGACAGCTTCGAAGCCGACGAAAGGTCACAGCCCAATCCGTTTTTCTTGTCGATCGACCCTCGGATTTCCTCCGCGGGAATGAAGATTTATCGCCCGACCTCACCGACCCCTCCGCCGCCCCCAAAGGACCGACCAGCCAAACGGAGTCAATTAAAACCGCTAATCCCTCATTCCTATCTAATTAATCAAATTACTACACATCGAATCCGGACGTCCGCCGACCAGACAGTTCTTCGGTAATTGATTATTAAGTCAATCGATAAACGTCACGAGCTAATTAACGTTGTCCGCGATGAGGAATCGATGCTGGATGCGTGACGGTGAAAATATTTTATTTATTCATCTGTCAACACCAGATTTCAATTAAGATAACCGAGATGATTATTGTTATAAGGTAAAAATAGTGATTAGAAAAGATATTGTTTTCCAAAAAAGTTCAGCAGAGTTAAGCAAATGCGAAATATGTCATATGTTATTCATCAGCTTTTGTCTGTCCTTTGTTTTACCACCTGTCATCTGATTTCTTAATATGTCATTAGTGGTGACACTATTATGATTTTTCTTATTTCAGTTTCAGTTGCCTTCTGTTGTCATTTATTGTGTAAGATATCATCTGTCTTCTGTATTTTTGTTCTCTATCATATGACATCTACCATCTGTTATTCATCATCTATTAACATATTGGCATTCCTTTTGTCCATATAATCATTCGTGGTTAATATATGTAATCTGTTATTCATCGTTCATCATCTGCTATCTATTAATTAATATATGCTGATCAATAGATAACAAATGATGGACAATGAATAATATACATTTTCTTGTGGTATTTTTTCCGTTCGGTAATTAATTGCCCCTTTTTGTAATTTACTGTGCCATCGATCAGCTACCATCTATCTCTAAAGATCTTTTATCCATCATCTGTTTTTATCATAATTTATTATTACGAATTTTCTTCATGCTACTAAATATACGTATTCTGTTATTCACCATCTATCATCTATCACCTGTTAATCGACAGACAATTTCATAGCAATTTCCTCCTTTCTGTTATTTGTTGTATCATCTACCATCTGCCACACACCTGTCATCTGTTATTCATCAATTATCATATGTCATCTGTGATTCATCATCAATTACAATATTTTTTACAATTTTATTCTTTCTTTAAATTTGTGGGTCTTTTACGTTATTTCTGATATCATTTCTCATCTACCATTTTTTATTAATGTCATCTATCACTCCACATCTATTATCTGCTTCTTTTCACCTTCAATCTGTCATTTGTTGTATCATCTATGATTCGACATCTGTAATATATCATCTTTCATCTGTTATCCGTCAGTTATCACCTCCACCCCTCTTGAAAAATAAGTTACCACCTGTCATCTGTGATTCATCATCTATAACAATATATTTTCTTTGTAATCTTATCCTTTCTGCCATTTGTTGTGTCATTTACGTTTTTTCTTGTATCATGTGTCATCTTCTATTAATATCATCTTTCACTTGACATCTACTATTCTGTATCTCCAATTTGTCATCTATTAAAATATTTTCTTTTTGCCATTTATGTGAAATCTCTCAACTAACATATGTTAATGTTATCTATAATTTGTCATCTGCCACTTGACATCTTTCATCTGTTATTCATCATTTATGATCTGTTGTTCATTGTTTATTATGGCATTTTCTTGTTTAGGAATTTTCATCTTTCTGTCATTCGTTATCTTTCATCTGTCGTCCGCTAATCATAGCATATCATCTATCATCTTTCATTTGTTATTTATTATATCTTAACACAAATTTTGATTGCGAGTTTTCTCATTTTTGTCATTCGTTGTGTGCTTCTTTTTGTGAATTGTGTCATCTGTCATCTATCACCTGACATCTGTAATATGTCATCTGTCACTTTACATCTGTCATCTGTTATTCATCAGTTATCACCTATTTACTATGATTCATCATCTTTTACCATAATTTTTTTGCACTTTCTTTCATTTGTTGTGTCATTTGCTTTATTTCTCGTATCATTTGTTATCTAACATCTTTTATTATTGTCATCTTTCACTTGACATCCGTTATCTGTTATTCTCCATCTTCAATCTGTAATCTGTTATTTGTCATCTATTAACACAATTTTTCCATCCTCCTTTCTGTCATTTCTTGTGTCATCTCTCATCTATCATATGTTAATAATATCTATAATCTGTCATCTGTTATTCATCAACTATGATCTGTTATTCATTGTTTAAAAAGACATTTTAGAATTTTCTCTTTCCTGTCATCGTTACTGTCATTTATTATTCATTATCTATTAACACATTTTTTTTATTCGTTGTGTACTTTTTGCCATAAATTGTGTCATCTGCCATCTATCACCTGATATCCGTCACTTGATATCTGTCATCTTCTATCCATCATCTAGCATCTGCCATCTATGTATCATCATCTATTGCCAACATTTTTCTTTGCAATTTTCTCCCTTATGTCACTTGTGTCATTTATATAATTTGTTTTTATCATGTGTCATCTAAAATCTTTATTAATGTCATTTTGATTATCCACCTGTTATCTGTAATTCTCAACTTCAATCTGTCATGTGTTATTTGTCATCTATTTACAGAATTGTTTTTTTTTCTTCTATCCATTCTTGTGCCATCTATCACCTATCATATGTTTATGTTATCTATAATCTATTCATTTACCACTTCACATCTGTCATCTGTTATTCATCATCTATTGATTGTTTATTATTGTTTCCGAATTTACTCTTCTGTCATCCTTTGTGTCATCTATCAACTGCCATATGTCATCTGCCATCTGTCATAACCTATCATATATCACCTATCACCTATTAAAACAATATTTTATTACAAATTACTCGTTTTTGTCATTCTATCTGTCTCCTTCGTTGTTTCATCTATCCTCTACCGTACGTCATCTGGTATTTAACATCTATGATCTGTTATTCATCGTTTATTATGACATTTTTTGTTTACGAATTTTCTCATCATCTGTCATCTGCCATAACTTATCATCTATCATCTGTTACTTATTACTTGTTATCTTTTAAAACAATATCTACTAACTAATTATCTCGTTTCTGTCATTTATTGTCTAATCTATCATCTACAATATGACATCTGTCATCTATCATCCGTCACTTGACATCTATTGTCTGTTATTTATCATCTATCATCTTTCACCTGTAATTAATTATCTATTGTCACAAATTTTCATTAAGATTGTTCTCCTTTCTCTCACTCTATCTATCTTATCAATTGCGGTTCGCATATGTAATTTGTTATTCATTATCTATAATCTGTCATTTACTATTTATAATCGCTCTGCTTGAATTTATTTTCCGAATGTTCTCCTTTATATCATTGTTTATGTCCTTTTCATCATTTGTTACGTTATCTAACATCTACTATCTATAATCTGTCATCTATCTCTTAACATCTACTTCTCTCATTTCTTGTGTCATCTGTCATCTACTATATGTTAATTTTTATCTAAAACCTGTAAATTGCTACTTGACATCTGACATCTGCCATTCATCATCTATGATCTGTTATTCTTTGTTTATTAAGACATTTTCTGTTTTTGTGTCATTCATTGTTTCATCTATCATCTGTAATCTGCCATTTGTCACTTAATATCTGTCGTTTATTAATCATAACATATCATCTGTCATCTGTTATTAACTCAAGTTTTATTTCGAGTTTTGTTGTGTTTGTTATTTGTTGTGTACGAATTGTATCATCCGTCATCTATCACCTGTCGTTTGTAATATATCACCTGTCATTTATCATCTGCTATATGTTATTCATCTGTCATCTGGGATTCATCATCTGTGAATTTTTTATGTAATTTTATCTTATCTGTCATTTGTTGTGTCATTTATGTTATTTCTTGTATCGTGTGTCATCTTTCACTTGACATTTGTTATCTGATATTCTTCATTTTCAATTTGTCATCTACTATCATTTTTTTTATTTCTCCGTTCTGTCATTTCTTGTGCAATCTGTCAACAATCATATGTTAATATTATCTGCCATCTGTCAGTTGATTGACCTATCATCTATCTGTCATTTGTTAATTGTTATCAATTAGCACATTTTTTTATTGGGAGTTTTCCCGTTTTCGTTATTTTTTGTGTACTCTTTTCCATTAATTGTGTCATCTGTCATCTATCACCTGACATCTGTCACTTGATCTGTCTGATCTAGCATCTGCCATCTGTAATTCATCATCTGTTACAATAATTTTTCTTTGCAATTTTATTCTTGTTGTCTTTTGTTGCGTCATTTACGTTATTGCTTATATCATATGTCATCTCAAATCTTTTATTGATTTCATCTTTCATTTGACATCTGTTATCCGTTATTTTTCATCTTCGATCTGTCATCTGTTATTTGTCATCTATTAACAAAAATGTTTATTTCTCCTGTCCTTTCTTGTGTCATCTGTCACCTACCATATGTTTATGCTATCTATCATCTGCCACTTGACATCTGGCATTTGTTATTCATCATCTATGATCTGTTGACTGAATGATTTTTTTTATTTGTTATAAGAAATGTTTTGTTTATTAATATTTTAGTATATATTAAAACAATATCTTAATACAAATTGCTCGTTTCTTTCATTTCAGGCGTCATCTAACTGCCTCATTGATTGTTTCATCTACCATCTACCGTATATCAGCTGTAATATGTCATTTATTAAACCTATCATCTATCATCTGACACCTATTATTTATCATCATTTAAAACAATCTCTCATTTCTGACATTTGTTGTGTCATCTATCATCTACCATTTGATATCTATAATCTGTCTTTTGTGACTTAACAATTATTATCTATTATTTATCATCTATTTTTTATCGGTAATTAATTATCTATTATCACAATTTTTCATAATAGTTGTTCTTCCTTGTTTCACTCCTTTTATCAGTTTTATCGTTTGTGGTTGACGTATGCAATTTGTAATTCATCTTCTATCATCTGTCACCTGTTATTTACAAATTCTTTGCATACATTTACTTTATGAATTGTCTCTTTTATAGCATTGTTTGTGTTCTGCAATCTGTCATCAATCGCTTAACATCTACTATTCATCTTCTATCATTTATCATCTATTAACGCAATTTTTATCACGAATTTTTGTTATTCGTTGTTTTATCTATCATCTGTAATCTACCAACTGCCACTTGATATCTATCGTCTATAAATCATAACCTATCATCTATCATCTATCACTTAACATCTGTCATCTGTTATTCATCAGTCTTCATCTGTCATCTGTGATTTATCATCTATTTTAATAATTTTTCTTTGTAATTTTTGTTATGTCATCTAAAATCTTTTACGAATGTCACCTTTCATTTGACATCTGTTATACACTATTCTTCATCTTCAATCTGTCAATTCTGTCAATTGTTTTGCAATCTGTCAACTATCATATATTAATGTTATATATAATCTATCATCTGCCATTTGAAATTTGTTGTTTAAGAATTTTCTCCTTTCTGTCATTTGTTTTTTCATCTATCATCTACCATATATCACCTGTAATCTGCCATCTGCCACTTGATAATCATCTTTATTTCTATAAATACAAAAAAATAAATAAATACAAATAAATATCTGTCGTCTATTAATCTTAACCTATCATCTATCATCTGCAATCTGTTATTTATTCTTTATTAACAGAATGTTTATTGCGAGTTTTCCCGCTTTTGTCACCTGACATCTGTAATATGTTATTTTGATATATATCATCTGCTATTCATCATCTAGCATCTGCCATTTGTGATGACATCATCTATTACAATAATTTTTCTTTGCCATTTTATCCTTTCTGACATTAGTTGTGTCATTTGCAATATTTCACTATTTTTGTATCATGTGTCGTCTAAAATCTTTCATTAATGTCATATTTCATTTGGCATCTGTTATCTGTTATTCTTCATCTGTTATTTGTCATCTATTAACAGAATATTTTTATTTCCCCTGTCCTTTCTTATGTCATCTGTCATCTGCCATACGTTTATCTTATCTATAATCTATTCATCTGCCACTTGACATCTGACATTTGTTATTCATCATCTATTATCTGTTATTGATTGTTTATTACGACATTTATTGTTTACGAATTTACTCCTTACTGTCATTCTTTGTGTCATCTATCAACTACCATATATCAACTGTAATCTGTCATCTGTCATAACCCATCATCTATCATCTATTATTTATTATCTATTAAAACAATATTTTATTACAAATTATCTCGTTTCTGTCATTTGTTATATCATCGATCATCTGTAATCTGTCTTTCATCTATTATTTATCATCTATCATTTGTCATATGTAATTCATTATCTATTATCAAAAATTTTCATTGCAGGTGTTCTCTTTTCTGTCACTGCTTCTATCTGTTTAATCATTCGTAGTTGATGTATGCAATTTGTAATTTATCATCTATCATCTATCATCTGCCATCTGTTATTTACAATTTCTCTGCATAAATTTTCTTTCCGAATGTTCTTTATATTATTGTTTGTGTCTTTTTCACCTTTTGTTACTTTATCTGTCAGCTACCATCTACCATCTGCAATCATCTGTCAACTGTTATTCATCATTTATAATCTTTTATTAATTATTTATTAAGACACTTTTTGTTGGCGAATTTTCTCCTTTCAGTCATTCGTTGTGTCATGTATCATCTTACATATTGCTTCTGTAATCTGTCATCTGTCATAGCCTAATAATGTATCATCTGTTACCAATTATTTATTATCAAGTAAAACAATATTTTATTACAAATTGCCCATTTCTGTCATTTGATGCGTCATCTAACTGTCTCCTTCATTGTTTTATCTTTTATCTACCGTATGTCATTTGTAATCTGTCATTTGTCATAACCTATCATCTGTCACCAATTATGTATTATCTATTAGAACAATATTTTTTTAAGTTGTCTCGTTTATGTTATTTGTTGTGTCCTTTCATCATCTACCATCTACAATCTATCATCTACCTCTTAACACCTATTTCTGTAATTTCTTGTGTCATCTGTCATCTAACATCAGTTATTTACAATCTCTTTGTGGAAATTTACTTTTCGAATATTCTCCTTTATATCATTGTTTGTGTCCGTTTCATCGTTTGTTGCTCATCTGTCCGCTACCATTTATCATCTGCAATATGTCATCTATCTCTTAACATCTACTTCTGTCATTTCTTGTGTCAGCTGTCATCTAACATATGTTAATGTTATTTGCCACTTGACATCTGTCATCTGTTATGTTATTCATTAATTATTAAGACAAGTATTGTTTACGAATTTTCTCCTTTCAGTCATCCATTGTGTTATCTGTCATCTACCGTATGTCATCTGTAATAACATATCATCTATCATCTGTCACCTATTATTTATTATTTATTAAAACAATATTTTATTACGAATTATCTTCTTTCTGTCATTTGTTGTGTGATCTGACATCTGGAATATGTGATCTGTCACTTAACATCTATTATCTTCTATTTATCATCTATCATCTGTCATCTGTATTTAATCATCTATTAGCACAAATTTGTTAGGGTTGTTCAGTTTTCTGCGACTCCTTCTATCCGTTTTGTCGTTCGCAGTTGGCATATGTATAATATTATTCATCATCTATCATCTGTCATTTCCTTTATATCTTTATATCATTTCTTGTGTCATTTGCCATTTACCATATGTCATGTCATAATCTATCGTCTATCATCCGTCTCTTTATTAAAACAATATTTTATTACGAATTATCTTTTTTCTATTATTTGTTGGGTCATCTAGCATCTTCCATCTGACATCTGTAATGTATCATCTGTCACTTGATATCTATTATCTGTTATTTATCATCTATCATCTGTTATCTGCAATTAATTATCTACTAGCACAAATTTTATTAGGGTTATTCTTCTTTCTCTCACTTTTTCTATCCGTTTTATCATTCGTAGTTGGCATATATAGTTTGTTGTTCATCATCTATCATCTGCTTCTATTATTTATAATCAATTTGCATTAATTTACTTTCCAAATGTTTTCCTTTATATGGTTATTTGTGTCGTTTTCATCATTTGTTGGGTTATCTGTCAGCTGCCATCTACCATCTGTAATCTGTCATCTATCTCTTAACATTTACTTCTGTAATTTCTTGTGTCACCTGTCATCTAGCATATTTTAATGTTATCTATAATCTGCCATCTGACACTTGACAACTGTCATCTGTTATTCATCATCTATGATCAGTTTTAGCATTGCTTATTATTATTACAAATTTTTCCTTTTTGTCATTCGTTCTATCTCTCTAGCATCTACCATATATCATCTATGTAATCTGCCATCTGCGGCTTGATATCTGTCGTTTGTTAATCATAACCTATAATCTATCATCTGTCATCTATTATTTATTCTCTATTAACACAATTTTTTATTGCGATTTATATCATCTGTCATCTACTACCTGACATTTGTAAAATATCATCGTCATTTGACATCATCTGTGATTCATCACCTGTTACAATCATTTTTATTGTAATTTTATCCTTTCTGCCATTCGTTATGTCATTTACGTTATTTCTTGTATCATGTGTCATCTTTTATTAATGCCATCTTTCACTTGACATCTGTTATCTGCTATTCTTCATTTTCAATCTCTTACCAATTATTTGCCATCTATTAACACAATTTTGTATTTTTCCTTTCTGTCATTTCTTGTGTAATCTGTCAACTACCATATGTTAATCTTATCTATAACTGCCATCTGCCTCTTGACCTCTGTCATCTGTTTTTCCTCATCTATGATCTGTTGTTCATTGTTAAAGTCATTTGTCATAACCTATCATCTATCATCTGTCGCCTATTATTTATTATCTATTAGAACAATATTTTTATTACAAATTATCTCGTTTCTGTCATTTGTTGTGACCTTTTTATCCTTTTTGCATTATCTGTCAGCTACCCTCTACCATCTGCAATCTGTCGTCTATCTCTTAACATCTACTTCTGTCATTTCCTATGCCATCTGTCATCTAACATAGATTAATGTAATCTATAATCTGTCATCTGTTATTCATCATTTATGATCTGTTATTCATTGTTTATTAAGACATTTTTTGTTTACGATTTTTCTCTTTTTAGTCACTTATCATCTACCATATGTTATCTATCATCTGTCATGTCACCTATTAGTCATTATATAGTAAAACAATATTTTATTAAGAATTGCCTAGTTTCTGTGATTTGTTGTGTCATCTATCATCTACCATCTGAAATCTGTAATCTTTCAAGTGCCACTTGACATCTATTATCTGTTATTTATCATCTATCATCTATCATCTGTCATCTATAATTCATGTCTATTGTCCCGAATTTTCATTACGGTGGTCTCCTTTCTCTTACTCCTTCTATCCGTCTGTTAATTAATTTTTTTTTCGAATTTTCTCTTTTATGTCATTATTTGTGTCCTTTACTACATTTGCTGCGTTATTTGTCAGCTACCATCTACCATCTGTAATCTACCATCTATCTCTTAACATCTACTTCTGTCATTTCTTGTGTCATCTATCATCTGACCTATATTAATGTTACATATATTGATATACAAATAATTTCTGCAAATGTAAATTAAATTGTTTATATAATTAATATAAAATAATTTAGTATCTATGTAGCGAGGGTGGCTGGCCATTGTTACACCCTTGAATTAGTAATATATAAACTAATTTATACGATAAAGTTTCTGTATGCTGATATATTTCTGTAATTAATGCAGATTAAAAAGGTTTCATAATTGAAAAATAATGAAATATTCAGTAAATCATAGATGTTGTTTTACTGACTGTAGGGTGGATCAGAGAACACCCACCCACCTCGCTTTAAAGTATTGCCTCTTTTTAACAGTAGGTGTGTGTTATTTATATAATTATAAATTACTTCCTAGAAAATTTTAACTTTTTACAAGTTTGAACAGCAATTTAGCAAGAAATATAAATTTAAAAAAGCAAAGGACTAAGAATAGAACCTTGCGGTACACCTTGTCTAACTACATGAATTTGGGCAATATTCGACAAGTATAAGTCTACAAGTACTGGGGTGTACATTGTAATGATATATTTTTCTTTGCAATACATGATGACAGACGGTCAAAAGCCTTCAAGAGGTACAGGTAAGTGGCAGTGAGAACGCCTCCCTTTTCAAAGCAATTAATAACTTCCTCAACCAATTCTATTATTGCTCTCTAGAAAATATGCCATTCGTATGAAGATATTCTGTTAATTGCCATTGAAATAGTTTTTCAAGGACTGGCGAAGATTTAAAGAAGCGAAAACTATTGGGATCATATCAGATATCAGATCCTTTTACTTTACATTTGATTTAATTTTCCCGAAAAAACAGTTGAGTTAATTCAAATATTAAAATTTTCATTAATATGTGAAATATATTTTTATTAATGTATAATATTTCACTGTAGGAGAAAGTAAATTGATAAGGCCTTAAAATTGAATGTAACTCCGAGTGATATTTCATGTAACAACTTATTGTTATTCATTGCCGATGTTTCCAATAAGTACAACTTCAGTTCTGTAAGACGTCTCCAGTCAATAGCGTCTAGGGTCTATTTACAACACTCCGTCGAAAGGGATGATTCACTTGCGACGGCTCAATGGCTTAGTTATTTGAAGTACGCCCGCATGTAACGATCCCCTCGGGCATAAAAATCTTACTTACAGTCACTTTTCATTTTTCCCAACACACTCACCTGAAACCAAAAGAAATAAAATTTTACAAATAAAATTTATAGATAATAAATAACTGAACATATTTACACACAAATAAAATTTTCGTAAATCAATCAACATTCATATATTTTATATAAAAAATTATCAATTTCACATTACAGGCCCTAAAGGTAAGGTATATTTATATTATTATATTGTGCGGTATTTTAAATAAAGCTTTATATTAAAGCTTTTGTCGTGTAATTCAACGTAATTAGGTTACTCGTTAGCCTTTTCAATTTTCCACGTTTTTCCTATAAATATGAAACGTATTTTTAAACATAATTAACCTTTATCCTTCACCAAACTTAATTATACGAGGTATAGTAGGAAAGTAGCATCCGTTTTCATCGTGCGGAGCGTTGGCGAATAGAGTGGCGTCTGGATGTATTCAGTTGTATTTTAACTGTTTGTATGCAAAAATATGCCCCTTTAGTATTAACTATGACGTTTAAGTGAGTGTTTATAATGTTTAAGAAAATTAAGAACACCTCCAGTTGTGAAGATATGGCTATGAGTAGACGGAGACTGCAGAATCTTGAACCTCCTCCTCTTTTTTTTGAGGAAATCCTTCCTCATTATTAAATGAATAAAATTATACTGATGATGATTAGACTTCAATTTCAATAAATATTTTTAATATTATTTTCTGCAATTGTATTTATAAATCCTTAGAAAGACAATAAATAAATTACAACAGTTAACATCTAAACAACTCCGGAAATTACTCCCTTATCTCTAACGTAATCTTTAAGGGTTGGAATGTACGAACGGAAGAGTATTGTGTTCCCGATGAAACGTGTCATGCACAGGGTGCAGAGTGATTCGATAATTTAGCGTTGTCTAAGCAGCAGCAGAAGATAGGATGAATGGGTGTGGGATTTTCTTGCGCGGGGCATCCGGCGTTAAAGTGTGATAAGGGACGGATTATTGGCGCGGAGAGGGGGTGTGATGGAGGAGAATTTAATATGTCGGGCGTGTGTCTCCATCCCCCCACCCCCCCTCATGGGAGCTGATGTAATCCCTGCTGAAACGTGTTGTGACGCTTTTAATAATGTTTCCTTTTTGTACTGCTCTGGCAGTTATCCCGGCTGGTGTGCTGAATAAGTGCTGGAAATGTGTTCACTTGATTTAAGAAATTACTGGATTTTTTTTATCTCTAAAACCTTTACATAAACTGATACGAAAAATCTTGAAAATTGAAAAACGTACAAAAGAGTTGTTTAAGATAGATCATAAATTTTAATGAATTGCATATGAAACTTACAACACACCAGGGACATCCGGAAAGTAGTACCAGTTTGAGAATATAAAAAGAACAAAATTTAATATATAATCCATCCTACATATATATTTTTATCATATCACAAAACTTGATTCTTAATATTTATATCAACATTCAACTTATTTGTTTATTTCATCAGGAAACAAAAAGGAGGGTTGTGGTTTGAATTCAAATGTATATGTAGGGTGGGTGGGTGGCCACTATCCCACTATCCAATCAATAAAATTGAAGCGAGGGTTTACAGAAGAGTTTTTGTATAATTCAATCAGAAGTTTACCTGAAATTTTATTGTTTACAAATATTATTATTTTTAGGATTAAATCAGTCAATCTCGTTTATTGTTTATTGATTGGAGTTCAGTCTGTCGCAACCTACCCACCCTACATGCCTTTAATTATAGTTACAAAACTGTTTTTAATTTTTCCATCAAGATCACACAAAATATTTGTTTGTTTTGGTTGGAAATACAAATACTATAGCTTAAATTAAAATTTGTAGGGTAGGTCAATATTATAATCTACTATTATAATTATAATATCCAATCGATAAAATTTAAGTGAGAGTTTACAGAAATAATTTTTGAATGGCTTAATCAAAGGTTTAACTTAAATTTTATTATGTAGAAATACTCCTAATTTTTAGAATGAAATCATTAAATTCTGGCCTATGTTTTATTGATTTGAGATTTGATTAAAGAACACCCACCCATCCTACATATATATTTTTGTTTATTTCCTCCAAAAATAAAAATAAGGGTTGTAGACGCTAACTAACCAACTATACATATAAATTTTTACTATAGCCACAAAATTGTTGTTAATTTTTATATTAACATTCAAAATGTTTGTTAATTTCACGTTTAATATTGGGCAGTTGACATTTGCCATTTTACACTGGACATATATATTCAACACCTGACTTTTCACATTCATCATATCGCATTTGTCAGTTGACAATTGACATCTGGCACTGGACAATTTTAATTAAAATATATTTAACATTG
The DNA here is from genome assembly GCA_963969525.1 of Ontholestes murinus. Taxonomy (NCBI): domain Eukaryota; kingdom Metazoa; phylum Arthropoda; class Insecta; order Coleoptera; family Staphylinidae; genus Ontholestes; species Ontholestes murinus. Next base: position 6,439,975 of record OZ018396.1, read on the forward strand.
GACACTGGACATTTTTTCATATACAATTAACACAATTGACAATTGATATTTGACACTTGTCTTTTTTTCATATTCCTTTGACTGTTAATATTTGACACTAGAAAATTTTAATATACAGTTGACATTTGATACGTGGTATTTTTCATATATATTTGTCAGTTGACAATTGACATGTAACACAAGATATTTTTCATATGCATTTGACATTTGACTTTTTTTATATACAAATTATATTTTTCGGGTTGGTTTTGGTGTTTTTAAAAACTTTTATTTTTTCTTGACACGAATAATTTTGATTTATTTGAATATTACATAACTTATAACGACGAACAATATAAATAATTATTACATCTTACTACTCTTAATATAATAATAATAATGAATGAATGAATGTGCGCTCGTGGCTTGCGGTCCTATTTATAATAATATGGAATGATAACTAAGCAAAATGACATCTGGTGTTATTGCGGATGAAAATGGAGTGTTAGCAAATACTTAGGAAATGATGCAATAATAATTAAATATATTTCTTAACAATTAAAACAATTAATAAATAACAAAAGATTGTCTCATTGTAGCCGCCAGGTTACTCCTACCCCCTTAGATTCGACACACTCCGGGTGGAGAATTTAGGGAATTGTCCATGGGGGCAACGTGCCGAAGTTTCTTCTTTAAAAATTTGATTCCTAAAATTAGGGCACAAATTAACACTAACACATATAACGAGAGTGTCCACGCACTGGGGCTTAAGGGTATAACTGTTTCTGTAATTTGGGGCATTGGGGATAACACGGGCATGTCTTCTAATTTCAGTCTTTTAAGATGAATGGTAAAATTGTTTATGTTGTAGTTTTCCAGTTTTTGTTTCGATGCACTAATAAACACGGGGCTTCCAGATATTGCTTCAATTTTAGGAATTTTAATGTCCTTGTAGAATATCTGGCACTCATCTGGCTCGATCAAGAAGACACCTTGAAGTTCTGTTGTTTCCTCGTATTTGGGACATGTGATTTTAAGGGTTTCTTTCTTAAGCATATATCATTTAGAGGACAAATTTTAGAATTAAATTTTGATTTTAATAGGTATTTAATATTCGGTATTATTGTTACATATTCTGATTCGTACTTTGCAGGTATTGGATGTAAAGCGTAAAGGTCAAATGAATATTCGTAATTTATTGGAAGATGAAGAAAATAATGAATTTTTGTTTTGTCAATTTTGCAATTAACTGTCATTATAGATTCAAAGTCAAACATATTTTCTAATTTCATTTCGAAAGGTAGTTCCTCTTGGTAATGGATAGAGATTTTTTTCTAATTCGTCAAATAAATCTTGAGGTCTTATTATATCTGGGTTTAAGACTCTTAATTTGTAGAACGTTATTGAGTTAATAATTTTGTGTAGTATGTTTCTAATTGTACCGAAAAGTAAAAGCATCTGATTATATAGGTCTTTCGCATACAGAATATGTTGGTGGTCAATCTCTTCTTTAAAAATTGCATGTAGTTGCATTATTCTAGATTGTAGAGTATTTTGATTATGTGCAATGTCCTGAAGAGTATTATTAAAATTCTTTATTATTTTTGAGTTTACACTATATCCAAATTTTATCTGATTTTGTAAATTATTTTGGTTACTTGCCAAATGTTCTAAAATTTTGTTTATTCTTTCCTCGTCACGGGCGTCCATATTACCGCTTATCGATTTAATGATACTGCCTAATTTATCTATCAAGCCTCTTTTAGTTCTTTTGGGTTTGATCAATAATATCATTTCTGGTGTAATTTACCAATTTATTATAGTTCTGAAATTCTAGTTTAAATTTGGAAATATTGCTCATGGTGCATATCAAGAATTCATATTGATAATTTAGATTTTCAAATTCATTATATATGGGTTTAATATCATAATGATATACTATCGTATGTTTGGTTTTTTCAAGCTTTGCTGTGCCTAAATTCACAGGAATTAATCCGATATTTTCGGTGATATTTTTAACTTCAAAACACATTACATGCGGAAGGAAGATCAATCTGAAATGAATTATTTTTGTTTACTAATTTTTGGAATGTTCAGATTTAGTATAGTTCTCAAAAAATGACTTTCTTTGCTGGACTAAACTAGGATTTGGAATTATCGAAGATGATGGCCCTGGTACTTCATCATCAATTTTTGGTGTACCCAAATAGATGTTTATTCGTAATTTAGAATTTTGGAAGATATAATTTATCATAGCTTTAACTAAATTATAGTCTAATTGATCTAGGCCACAACCTAATTTGGGAATTGCTAATTTAGTTATATTTTTGTCTAAACAGAATTGTTTTAAATTTATCAATGTATTAAACAAACATTTTAAAGTGGGTTTGTCGAAATAATTTTCTTTAGTGATCAAATAAATAATATATCTACCTTCTTCTTTAATATGACAGAGAGAATATAATTTTGCGTTTTGTTTTGATAAATCTCTAATTTTACCAAATCTTAATTTAAATTCACGTGCTATTCCTGCACTCATTTTTAAATCTCTACTCACACAGTGAGCGAGTGAGTATTCTAGAGGGGCATTGAATAAGTCATCTGAAATTTCTCTTACATTTTCATTGTTTATTTCTTCATTATTATTTAACATCTCAATAAATGTTTCAAAATTTGGGGTTTGTTTTAAATTAGATCTTTTGACTCTGGGACGTTTAATATTTGACAAATGAATTTTACTAGATTGATTATGATGTCTGGTTTCTATTTCTGCTGTTTTACGATTAGGATCAATAGTTTGAATGTTTTCTTTTTGATATTTATTTTTAGTTTTTGATTGCTTTTGTTTATTTTTAACATATACGTTATCTGGAATTTGCGGAATGTTTTCTCGAGTTATATTTCTTTTTGCAATAACTTGGGCCTTATTTTCGTTTATAGTTTCATTAATTTTCCTGTACAACAATTTTACCTTTTCTTTATGCGTCTGAACGTAATTATTAGTTAAAATGGTTTCTAAATCAATATCCAAAAGTGAGTTATAATCAATGTGACCGGAAGTGATTTCGAAAGGTTTTAATTTGGTTGTAGAATGTAGAGTATTATTATATGCTAAAATAGCGTAAAGGGCTTTAATTTCGACTGGTTCATTTTTGTACATGTCTTGATTGTTCAATAACCTTATATGTTCGACTATCGTCGAATGCACGCGTTCGATTATACCATTTGACTCAGGGTGTTGTGAACTTATGAAATGAATTTGGATTTTATGTAAATCTAGAAGTTCTCTGATTACAGTATTTTTAAATTCGAGGTGGTTGTCCGAAATTATTAAATTTGGGGTTCCGGGATGGCAAAAGAATTTAATAAGGTTAGTTGCTACCTCTATAGCTTGATAAGAATTAAATTTGTACATTTGCGCGTATTTGGAAAATGAGTCTATTATGGTGAGGAATTTTGTGTTTTCTAAAGCTATACAGTCTACGTGAATGATCTCGAAGGGTTTCATTGCTGTTGGTGTCTCATTAAATTTTAGTTTAAGGGGTTTTCGATCGTATTTAGAAACGAGACAAATTTCACATTCGTTAATGTAATCCTGTATAGTTCTCCTCATGTTTGGCCAATAAAATACCTTTTTTAATTTTGCTTCTGTTTCGTCTATGCCGCGATGATTAGTTTTTCCCTCGTGATAATTTTGTATGGTTTCTAGAATATCATTATTGTCTTCGACGTCAGACAAGAGACTTGAACATTTAGTCATTTTAATGTTTGAATTTTTAAAGTATTTTTGAAGGACGTTGCTAAATTTTTCATATACTGGGTTTTCGAAATAAAGATAATAATTCGTATTAGGGACGATGTATTCTTTGATGAAGTCGACTACTTCTTGATTAAAATTAGATTTAGAGAATTGAATGTAAATACGCATTTTCTTTTGTTTGAATAAGTAACTAATTTTTGGTTTGGAAGGGGAGTGTTTGACCTCCGAAATTATTAATTGGTTATCGCCAAGATTTACTGGTTTGTCTGCAATGGGAATTCCTACTATAGGGTGCTCTAGGTTAGAATGAATGGTTGCTCCATCATTCGCTTCTTGGTTTACATGAATTGTTTCCGGGGGTTCTACAATAACTGATGACTGATCATTTTCAATCTTATCAAAATTTTTCAAATATTCTTCTAAATTTTGGGCATATTCTTCATTAACATTTAGTTCGATCCTAGATAGTGCGTCAGCATTTTTGTTTAAAGTACCCTTTTTATAAACAATTGTATAATCGTACTCCGAAAGTTTTAATCGCCATCTTACTAATTTAGAATTTGGTTCTTTTATGGACATCAACCATTGGAGAGGCCTGTGGTCAGTGACTATTTGGAAGGTGCGTCCGAATAAATAAGGGCGAAAGTATTTGACAGCCCAAACTATGGCAAGAAGCTCTTTTTCTATAGTGGAATATCGAGATTCGGAATCATTTAAAGTACGGCTGGCATATGCAATGGGTAAATCTGAACCGATTTTACCCTGTGACAAAACAGCGCCCAGAGCTTGATTACTGGCGTCTGTAGTAAGTATAAATGGTTTTGTAAAGTCCGGATATTGTAATAAAGGTTGATTCGTTAGAACATTTTTGCACAAATTAAAACAATTTATGTATTCGGAATTTTCAATGTCGATAACAGCATTTTTCTTTAAACATTTCGTCATGGGTTTCGTCAGGTCGGCAAAATTTTTAATGAATTTACGATAATAACCTAACAGTCCTAAAAATCCTTTTATCTGTTTTGTTGTTTTTGGGATTGGGTAATTTTGGATAGCTAATACTTTGTCAGGATTAGGTTTAACTCCTTCGGGTGTAACTATATGACCTAAGTATGAAACTTCTTTACGTAAAAATTCTGATTTGTCAAGCTGAATTTTAAAATTTGATTCTTTTAGTCTTTCGAATACTTCTGTCAGTCTTTCAATATGTTCTTGTAAACTGGTTGAAAAAATAATAATATCGTCCATGTAAACTAAGCAAGATTTGTTTTGAATACCGCGTAAAATTTCGTCCATGACACGTTGGAAAGTAGCGGGTGCGTTTTTAAGTCCGAATGGCATTCTAAGAAATTCGTAATGTCCATGTTCAGTGTTAAATGCGGTTTTAGGAATGTCGCGTTCATCTATCTCGATTTGGTGAAAACCTGACGCTAAATCTAAAGTAGTAAAATACTGAGCCTTGCCTAATTTATCTAAAAGGTCTGTAATATTGGGAAGAGGATACCGATCACCCACAGTCTTATCATTTAGTTTCCGGTAGTCAAAGACAACACGCCATTTCCGCTGGCCTGATGCGTCTAATTTTTTTGGGACTATCCAGATAGGGGAAGACCATGGACTAAATGATGGTCTTATAATATTTTGCTGAAGCATTTCGTTAATTTGTTTACTCACTTCCGCTTTATGAATTTCCGGATACCTATATGTTTTTGTATAGACTGGTACTTCGTCAGTCGTAATAATCCGGTGTTTTATTTTATTTGTGAACGTTAAATTATTATTTTTGGAATGAAAAATGACAGTATATTTAGAAATTAAATTTTTTATAGCGACTTTCTCTTCATTATTCATGTGATCTAATCTTAATTGTGTAAAATCAAACTTTTTATCAGACGTATTAAACATATTACAATTATTATATTTACTTTTCTTATTATTTATCTTATTATTACCATTTATTTTTGGTGAATGAGGTACCACATCATATTCGCTGATGGGCGTCACTACAAATGGTTTCTTTTGAGTTACATCTCTATTAATATCTGTCTTATTAATTATAGTACAACAAGCTTTGCCATTTTTAACTGTTGTGATACATTCAGGTAAATAAATATTAACAAGGTCCATCTCAGGGACTACAGCTTCACCGTTTATCATATTACCTATTTCAATTTCAATTATTTGTTGGGTTTGTGCAGGCACCAATATCTTGATGACTTGTGGTCCAACAGATTTAGAATTATCACTACGATTTGTATCACTTTGATTTTTCTCAATATTATTATTATCATTTTTAATATAATTATTAATATCATTGCAACTGTTATTTTCGATATTATTAAGATTTACGTTAGATGTTGAATCAAAATTAAATGGAATTTTGCAGTAAGGAGTTACTACAGAATTTTTTGAAAAATCTACAGTAGCTTTAAGTTTTATCATATTATCTACTCCAATTAAAATATCAAAATAAGAATGAAAATCAAACACGTAGCATTTTAATTTTTTAGCAGAATTATTTTTAAATAGACTTTCTAAAGAAATATCAACACTATATTTTCCTCGAGAAGTACCATGTGCGCTGGTAACTTCAAATGGATCACTTAATAAATTTTTAGCCGGCCCCGTTGGTACAGTGGTTAGCGCGCCGACTGTAGTCGGAGGGGCCCTCGGTTCGAATCCGAGCGCGGGCATGGATGTTGTGAGCGTTTGATACATTTCAAATTTAATTTGACAATACAAATAATCGGTCGTGGCTGAATAGCCTAGTAGCTTATGCCAATTTCCCTATATCATTCATCACCCCAACCCGCAATTCCATCCAACACCCTTCCTTTAAAAAAAAAAAAAAAAAAATAAATTTTTATTTAATTTACACGCTAATTGTGGGCTAATAAAGGATCGGGTGCTCCCGGAATCCATTAAAATTTTAACATTTGTTTTAGGATCTATTATAAATGGTAAATTACTGCTATTATTTATTATTCCTAAATATTCAATTACATTTCCGAGGCTTTGTCGTCTAAAAAATTGGATTTGTTATTTCTATTATCGTCTCCCGGTTTATTAATAAAAGCATTATTGTCTTTCGTCTCGTCTAGATTAAATAACCTTGGCCTGTTATTCGTATATGTTGTGGAAGTCGACATTGGTGTCGGACTAGGTAACTGAGGCGGCCTTTGTTGTGCATGCTGATTAAGATTTTGCGGGTAATAGCCGCGATTATAATTATAATTATGATTCGTATGAAAATTATTTTCATTTCTTGGTCTCTTATTAGAAAAATTCTGTTTGAAATTAAAAGGTCTTTTATTAACTTGATCGTTTGGCGGTCTACCAAATACTTGACGATTAGTTGGAAGTGGACGCGGATTTTGGTGGCGAAAATTTAGTTGAACCGGTTGACTCGGGAATTGTCGAAATTGAGAATTAAAATTTTGTGAAGCGAAATTTTGTCTATTAATACTTTGATTAGGCGTTTGGAAATTATGCCTAATATTTAAATTTAAATTTGAAGAATTTTGTCCGTCTAATGTATTTTGAAAATTAATTTCTTCTATAACAAAATTAATAGCTTCTTCTAAACTAGCTGGATTTCTTAACCTAATAATACTCTGCATATTTCCGCGTAGACCTCGTAGGAACGTTTTTAATGCGAGCTCATCGTAGCTGGCTAAATGTACACGTTTTGCGGCATCGGTCATTTCTAAGACGGGTAAAGAATTTATCTTACTTGAAAGTTTACTCCTCAAAATTTGCAATCTCTCTCCAAAATCTAGATAGCTTTCGTTTTTTACAGGTTTTAGATTAATTAGTTGTTGTACAATGCAATCGTAATTTCTTAAGTCACCAAACCGTTGGCGAAGATGGTCCCTAATTTCGGGCCAAGTGTTTAATTCTGTACGCGATCCTATTGTAATCAAAGCCCTATCTCTTAATTTTCCTATTATGGCATTAATTAAATATGTGTTAATTTGTTCATTATTTAAGGGTCTAAACACAGCCAAAACGGCCTCACATCGAGTTATAAAAATTTCTGTTAAAGCACTGTCACCATTAAAAACAGGAATAGTTTCTACATTTAACTTTAATAATTGATAATCAATATTTGCCATTGTTAAATTTATGTTATCTAATCTTTGAATCAATTCGTCAATAACAAAACCGACTGGTGAATGATTGTTAATAGGAGAATTTAAATTTAAAGGGGAAAATTCAGAATCAGAATTTGTACTATCGTCAGACATAAATTATTCGCGAACAAGATAAAAGTGAGCCTCTAAATAACACGCTTACCCAAATATTATCACACTGTCCATCTCCTTGGTATTCGTCCAGGGAATGATGTGAGCTGGTGATGCCTTCTCGTGCTGCTGCCCTTGGAGCTGGATCCTCGATGCTCGGAGGACTCTTCGGTGCGGAAGCGACGGAGATGATGTAGGTTTCTTTCCAATTAATCGTTGAAACGAAAGGAGCTTGATATTCGCTCAGGCCCTCTTTGGAAAATCCGAACGACTGCGCCAATTATATTTTTCGGGTTGGTTTTGGTGTTTTTTAAAAACTTTTATTTTTTCTTGACACGAATAATTTTTGATTTATTTGAATATTACATAACTTATAACGACGAACAATATAATGAATATAATAATAATGATTACATCTTACTACTCTTAATATAATAATAATAATGAATTAATGAATGTGCGCTCATGGCTTGCGGTCCTATTTATAATAATATGGAATGATAACTAAGCAAAATGACATCTGGTGTTATTGCGGATGAAAATGGAGTGTTAGCAAATATCTAGGAAATGATGCAATAATAATTAAATATATTTCTTAACAATTAAAACGATTAATAAATAACAAAAGATTGTCTTATTGTAGCCGCCAGGTTACTTATATTTTTGTTTATTTCCTCCAAAAATAAAAATAAGGGTTGTAGACGCTAACCAACCAACTATACATATAAATTTTTACTATAGCCACAAAATTGTTGTTGATTTTTATATTAACATTCAACTTTTTTTTTAATTTTCTTCGGAAACAAAAACGAGGGTTGTAGTTTAAATCCAAATGTATATGTAGGGTGGGTGGGTGGCCACTATCCCACCCTCCAATCCAAAATATTTAAGCGAGGGTTTTCAAAATTAATTCTTTAATAATACATTCAGAAGTTTACCTGAAATTTTCCCTTCCCTTTAAACTTCTTAAAATAAATTTTCAGTTAGTAATAAAGGTAATGGAAGGTGAATTCAAGGATACTCACCCACCCTACATCTATATATATATATATATATATATATATATATATATATATATATATATATATATATATGTATATATTTTAATTTCAAATAATAATATGATGAAGATAGTAATAAAAAAATTAATTTATGTTTTCATATCAACATTCAACATTTTTGTTTATTTCATCGGGAAACAAAAAGGAGGGTTGTGGTTTGAATTAAAATGTATATGTAGGGTGGGTGGGTGGCCACTAGTCCACCCTCCAATCCAAAACATTTAAGCGAGTGTTTACAAAATTAATTCTTTAATAATACATCCATAAAGTTTACATGAAATTTTTCCTTCCGTTTAAATTTCTTTAAGTAAATTTTCAGTTATGTTATATTATGATATGTTATGGATTTGGTGGGTCGTATGGCCACTGAGCCTTCCGAAATTACCTCGACCTAAGAGATCTTTTAAAACCTACTTGATTCTCTTAATGTCTAGACTATTTACGTAGTCTACGATAGTTTGAGGGTTAATGTACAAATACAAATATTCATTAGTGTTTAACAATACATGTTTTACACAGGTCATACATTAACATTATTGCTTTACTGTATGCAATGTTAAGTTAAGAACAGCAAAAGAGTATACAAGTGAATATGAAAATATTGTTGGACATGAGACTGCTGGTCATTAAAGAAATGTTTTAGCTGCCTCTAAAGTACCGCGCATGAATAATTTAGGTTAAAAATAAAATATAATAAATTAAACAATTAGATAATTATTTTCTTACATTCTTTGCCAGTGTAAAAGTTAGTGTGGTTGAGTTTAAGCCTGTTATTAAAGAACCAATCTGAGGCCATTGTAAATGTTTGATTGTGTGACTCGGTAATAATATTCATCTAATAATTATTTCTAATTATTAGTGAATTTTTTACAACGTAAAGGACTTATACATTTTTACTTTCCCTATATAGTATATATAGGGGAAGTATTGTTTTCGTGCAGGAAAATGTCTGTGGGCGCTGTATCTCAAAAACCAATGATCCGATTGAGATGAAACTTTAAACTTCAGCTTTTATCGTTAAAAACTGAAACTGAAAAGCTTTTGACAAACATTCATAAACCGGAAGTGGATGTTTACTCAAAGCGTTTTATTGATTTTTCTCGATATTTTTCCAAATTTGTAAAATATTACATAACTTTTCAAACAAAGGTTAAAGGGAATGAGAAACTGAAGAAATTTTATTAAGACATCTTTTTCGTAAAATTCTTAATTTGTGAGAAAAAAATTTAACTTAAATTTTTCTTTAAAGATTCTTGAAATTTTAGTAATATCTCCTCCACACTTTTAGTTTTTATTACAAATTCCTTTCCAAAGAATTTTCGTCGAGAATTTTAGAAATTTTTACAAGTTTAAAAGTTTTATTCAAGAGTTTCAAAATATTTCAAAAAGTCATTATTTATATTTATTTATAGAAATTTCTTCGTGGTTTTTATACAATATTTTGTTCAAGTTTTTCTATTACAAAAGTTTTTTTCTGATTTTCTATTTGATTTCATTTTAGATTTATAAAACTTTTTTAAGGATTCTAGAAGTGTACAGTAATTTCTCTTTCTTATCTAATAAATAAATAGATACTTCCAGAAGATTTTAATCGAGATTTATAGATTTTTCAGAAAGTTCTTCAAGATTTTGTATAACTTTACAATTTATTAGGATTTTTTTTCTAAATTTAGAACTTACTTAGAGGCTTCTGGAAGATTCAGTAATTTCTTCTCCATATTTTCAGTTTTTTGCATCTTCCTCTCCAAAGAATTTGGATCGAGGATTCTAGAGTTTGTAGGATTTTTTTGGAGGATGCTAAAAGTTTACAGTAATTTCTTCTTCATATTTCCAGAATTTTAAGCAAAGGTCTTATTCGGGAGTTTTTTAGAAAGTTCGTTTCAATATTTAAAGAATTTTGTTTGTGGCTGTTTCCAATAATTTCTCTTCCAGATTTTAATATTGTCTTATAAATTGCAAAGATTTCCTTCAGGGCTTAAAAATTTTAAACAAATCTTTTCTAGAACTCTAGACTTTTTTCGAGAGAGGCTCTAGATTTTTCTAGAAAATCTGTTCCAGAAATATAGACTCCTTTCAGTCATTTCTCCTCCAGATATCAAGTTTCTTTAAGCTGTCTTTTAAATTGCGAAGTTTTTAGAATTAAAAAAAATCTAGAAATGTAGATTTTTTTGTAGAATTTAGAAAATTTTCATTTAAATTAAGGCTTTTTTAGAAACTTTGTTTCTAAAAATCTAGACTTTTTTTCGAGAATTCGGGAAATTTGTGGTAATTTCTTCTCCACATTTCAAGATTTATTTCAACGTGTCTTCTAAATCCCAAAGATTTTCATTGAGGCTCTAGAATTTTTAGAATATTCTTCTAGAAATCTAGATTATTTTCTCGAGGGTTCAGGAAATTTCTAACAATTTATTCTGTAGAGTTCAAGATTTTTTTTGAAGTCGTCTTTTTAATTGCAAAGAGTTTAGAGTTTAGAAAATGGCTAATAACTTCTTCCCAAAATTAATATTTTACAACTTTTCTTATAAATTTCGAAGATTTTTTCAGGCTCTAAATGTTATTTAATTCGTCTTCTTTTCGAGAATTCAGTAATTGCTTCTCTTGAAGTTGTAAATTGTGGAATTTTTCTTGGGTGGTCTAGATTTTTTTAGAAATGTTTTCTTATTTTCGAGAATGTTTAAGGAGTTTTGAAGATATTTTTTCAACTGGTCTTTTAAATTTCTAGGAGGCTCTAAAATTTTTAGAAAATTTTCATTTAGAAATCTAGACTTTTTTTCGAAGGGTTCAGAATATCTTCAGAAATTTCTCCTCCAGATTTCAAGGTTATCTTCTTATCTTCTAAATTACAAACATTTTCTTGGAGGCTCTAGAACTTTTTAATAATAATAATAATAATAATAATATATATTTATTCCTCAACAGACACAAGTCTAATTACAGAGAAATTTAGAAAGTAATATAAATATAAAAAATATAAAAAGTAATATAAATATAATTCTAGGACAATTAAAGTAACCGCATTAAATACAAATGTATACATTTAGAAAATTTGTTTGTAGAAATCTAGATTTTTTTAAGGGTTCAGAAACATTTCAGTAATTTCTCTCTTTTTGAGCCCCTAGATTTTTAGGATTTTTTTTTCTAAAATCTAGACTCACTTTTTCAAGAATTCAAGAAATTTCCACAAATTCCATCTGTAGGTTTCAAGTTTTTTTAATTCAACCCGCTATCTCAAATTTTTAACAAACATTGGTTTAGAAATATAGACTTTTTTCAAAAATTTAAAAATTTTCTAATAATTCCTTCTTCCATTGAATTGAAAAATTCAATATGTTTTAACGACAAATTATTGTAAGTATGGATTACCACGTAGTAACGGTCGCAACCATTCTCTTTATCAAAAATTTTCTTTTGTTCAAATTTTGTAATTAAAGTTATTGCAAACCGCGAGGCGATCAGTAATTAAAGTTAATATATATATGTAAGGTGGGTGGTTGCCCTCTAATCCACTCTCCAATAGGTAAAACATAAGCGAGTAAAAATAAACATAATATTATTGCAAAATTTAATAAATTTATTCAAACAATCTTTGAAATTAAAACTTTTTTGAAAAATAAGACATAACTTTTCAAACAAACGTTAAAGAGAATGAAAAACTGAACAAGTTTTATTGAAACATTTTTTTTGTGTTCCTAATTTAAAAATTAAAAAAGTTTTTTTTGCTTATTGCTAATAAACTATAGGTTCTAAATGAAATGTATGTAACAGGTAAATATAAAGAATTCAAAATTGAGCTAGTAATTAAGAATAACCTCATAGTTTTCGAGAAAAATATAGGGAAAGTATTATGATGGCCACATCACCATTTTTTATTAATATTCAGCTGTTTGGATTTATTAATTAGTGTAGTATCATCCGCATATAAAATAATTTCCGCACTACCAGCCGATTCTGGCAAATCATTGATACATATCAAAAATAGTAGAGGTCACAGAATGGAACCCTGCGGTACACCATGTTTTATTGGGAGGGCAGAAGAAATATTATTATTTAATATTACACTTTACGTTCTATCGGAAATATATGAATTAATTAAGCGACAGCTGTCTAGATATAAGTTGTAAAAGTGGAGCTTTCGTAATCAAATTTGGTGAGAGACACAATCAAATCCTTTCGAGAGATCTGAAAAGCTTGCTTTCGATATTGAGCCTTGTTCGAAGCAGTCTACTATCATTTCTGTTAAATTTCAAAAATCAGTTGCAATTGAAGAATTTTTTCGAATATTTTTCCAAATATAGGCCGCAGCAAGATTGGTCAAAAATTATCAGGATTATTAAGTTCACCTCTTCTTATATACTGGAATGATTAAGGCTCTCTTAAAAGATTCTGGAAATATAGTGATTCGAAAACACATATTACACAGCTTTGTTAATGGTAATATAATTGTATTCAGTACAGCCTTAACAACATCAGAACGGATAAATATCCTTACTTGTACTATTATTTAAACCACATATAACATTACTGACAGTATTTACATAAATCTCAGAAAACTTAAAATATTCATCACAGTATGTTTTTACATATTTTTGGCGAAAAGATACCTTGAAATATTTTATATTTTAAATCATTTGTATTTAAGGATTCATCAATAAAACTCCATGATTCAGATTCTAACAATTGAAACAGAGAAAATTTACCATTTACTGTAAAGGGTCGCTTCAGTTCATGTTTAAAGTTACGCACATCCTCAGGTACAATATCAAAATAAGATTCCTCTTTGGCCCAATATGCCTGTTTCTAGAGGTTGTGCTACTGAATCAATACAATTTGTACCAACATTATCAATACAGTTACTGAGGTGAGTGGGAAAAGTTACCATGAACTTCAGACCATAACAAATCTTCTTGTTTTGAAGAACATCCAATACATCAGCCATTTTATTTGTTTTTATTTTTGGTTCTTCATTTTCATGTGCTATTTTGTTTAATTCATGAGTTTTATTGTCTGATTGCATCTTCAGTAAATTACAATTTTTGAATGTTTCATCATTTTTTTGTAATAAAAGTGGCTGGTGACAAATTACAGCAGGCTCTCATTGAGGATCTTTGTAATTGTCCAATTCATCCCGTAGATCTGTATTAGTTCGTTTAAGATTAATTATGATGAAACGAAAATAAAATTCCTTACTTCACTTATATAGTAGTATTTTATTTCTTATTTCTTCAAACTAGCGTACTCTTGACCTGCCCCAATAAATTATACATTAACCCAGCGTACCGCTGACCTACCTCAATTAACTACGCATTGATCTAGCGTACTCTTGACCTACCTCACGCAACTGAAGATTAAGCCGGCCTACGGTAATAAACGATTGAATGACCTCGCGTGTTCCTGACCTACCTTAATGAACCAAACAATTATCAAACACTCTATTAATTCATTTTATAAACATTAAACTGAATTTTCCAGCAATTTTTCTTCCAAATTGCTAACATTGAAAAATGTTATTTATTTTATCTGAATATTTTTTTTTTCTTTTTTTTTTAATAGGTATCGAACCTCTAACCTTTGGTTGGCTAGTGCAGAATTCTGTGATGTTTAATTTTAATATAATATATAAACTATATTCGCGTTTGTATTACATTGCAATTTAATTTGGAATACTCGAGAAATTTCTGAAAATTTTTAGTATCCCAAAAATCCGAAACAATAATCTTGGAAAATTTTAGAAATCTGAAAGAAAATTTGCTCAAAATTGTAAAACTCTCGAAGATAATATTTAAAATTCCTGAATAGATCTGAAGAGTAAAAGGGTAATTGCTAGAATTTTTTAGAATATGTCGAAAAACAAAAATGAAGCAGATGATCTTTTATTTGACGATTGACATTAGCTATTATCATTATTCATTTGCTTTTAATCATTGGTGATTTGATTTATTAGGTATTAGTCATTAGTCGTTTATTTGTTATTAGACTAATATTCACTAATAACAAATAAATTCTGGATAAAGAGTGTCTAGAAATTTCTAAAATAATTAGATAAGTAGAAAATTAATTTGAAATTTTTAAAAATTAATTTAATTGTCCTTTGCCATAAGTCATTTGTCATTTGACATTTGCATTTTGACACTTAACACTTGCTATTGAACATTTGACAATTAATAAATTTAATATTGGGCAGTTGACATTTGCCATTTTACACTGGACATATATATTCAACACCTGACTTTTCACATTCATCATATCGCATTTGTCAGTTGACAATTGACATCTGGCACTGGACAATTTTAGTTAAAATATATTTAACATTGGACACTGGACATTTTTTCATATACAATTAACACAATTGACAATTGATATTTGACACTTGTCTTCTTATCATATTCCTTTGACTGTTAACATTTGACACTAGAAAAATTTTAATATACAGTTGACATTTGACACGTGGTATTTTTCATATATATTTGTCAGTTGACAATTGACATGTAAAACAAGATATTTTTCATATGCATTTGACATTTGACTTTTTTTATATACATTTGACAGTTGACTATTGGCATTTGACACTGGATATTTTTTATATACATTTGACACTGGACATTTTTCATTTGCATTTGACATTTGACAAACGCTCGAATAAAATTTCATTAGTCGTTATTAGAAAAAGTGCTAGGAAATTCTGTAAGTCTCGATAAACAATGTCTAGAATTTGCAAAATAATGAAGCAGATGATAACGTTTTTAATTAAAATAAAAGAAATTCAAATTAATGTTCCCTTTGTCATTAATCATTATTATTAGTCATGTGACATTTGTTATTCAAAATTTGCCGTTAGGCTTTTGAAACTTGACAATTTTATAATCGACAATGGACGTTTTTATATAAATTTGACACTAAACATTTTTCATATACTTTTGACACTCAGTATTTTTCACATTAATTTGACATTTAACTTTTCATATACATTAAACTGTTCACATTTGACAATAAACATTTTTCGTATACAATTGGCAGTTGTTAATTTATTTATTTATACCATTGTACAGTGTTTACATTTGATATACATTTGACAGGTGACAATTTCACACTAAACATTTTTTACATTTGACATTTGACACTTGACATTTTTATATACATTAGACAGTTGACAATTTACATTTGACGGTGGACATTTTTTATATACTTTTGAAGTTTTGATATTTGACACTTGATATTTTCATATACATTTTATAGTTGACATTTGATAATTGACTTTCTCATATACATTTAACAGTTGACTGACATTTGGCTCTGGACATTTTTCATATACATGCGACACTTTACTTTTTTTATACAATTGTTTTGATAATTGACAATTTTCGACTTACTTCACTTTTTTTTATATACATTTAATAGATAATATTTGACACATTCGACATTTTCATAAAGATTTGACAGTTAACAATTGATACTTGACATTTTTCATATACAGTTGACACTTGACATTATTAATTTAACATTTGACATATACATTCGACATTTGAATTCTTTCAAATGTCGAATGTATATGCTGGACTTTTTTTATATACATTTGATAGTTGAAATTTGACAATGTACATATTTCATACACTTTTGACACTTCATTTTTTATATACTATTGACAGTTGACATTAGACATTTTTCATATACATTTAAATATTAACATTTGACACTCGACTTTCTTCATATATATTTGATAGTTGGCAATTGACGTTTGACACTGGACAATTTTCATATACATTTGACCCTTGACTTTTCATATACATTAAACTGTTCACATATGACAATGAACATTTTTCATTTACAATTATCAGTAGACAATTGATATTTGACGCTGGACATTGTGATTTTACACTCGAATCTTTATATACAGTTGACAGTTGACAATTGACAATCTTCACTGGACAATTTTCATATACATTCAACACTTTAATTTTTTCATAGGCACACAGTTGACATTTGTTACTGCACAATTTTCATATACTGTTGACAATTCACATTTGACACGCGTCATTTTTCACATACATATTGACACAGGACCTTTTTTATATACATTTGATAGTTGAGATTTGATTTTTCGAACACTTTTTACACTTGACTTTTTTTACATACTTTTGACAGTTGACATTTAACACTGGGCAATTTTCATATACATTTGACAATTAACATTTGGCATTAGATATTTCATACATATTTGACATTTGACAAACATACACAAGGTTAATAAATGGTAACCCTTTTAATTAAAAAACTAACTTCAAATGAATTTTCTCTTTGCCACTAATTATTATTAGTCATTTGTCATTTGTTATTGAAAATTTTCCATTAGGCTTTTGGCACTTGACACATTTTATTTGACATTTGACAAATACATTTGTTGAATAAATCAATTAAATTTTGCAATAATGTTATGTTTATTTACATTTTACAACTTTTAATTAAGACCCTTGCTTATGTTTTACCGATTGGAGGGTGGGATAGAGGCCACCCACCCACCCTACATATACATGATAACTTTAAATACTAATCGCTGATGATTTTGCTACAAAAACAATAAAACCTTGTATGTAATAAAAAATAAAACATAATGAAGTTGAAATATAAATAATCTTCTTTAGCTAGTCTTATCTAATTTAGATTTAAAGTCTGCCCATCCATCGATGAAATCTATAAGGTAGATAGGTGGCTTCTACCCCATCTTTAAATTATTAGAGTGAAGATCAAAGATTTCCACAATATTACCAAAAATATAATCAAGAAATTTCATTAAGAGTATTTTTTTTTTGCAATTTCTACAATTATAAATTTGATTTATTATTTATGTAATTGAAGGGTAGGATAGTGGCCACCCACCCACCCTACATATACAAGAGAACAACAATTACCAACAGTGTTTTTAGTTTACGAAATGAAAAGCACAATTAGTTTGGTGATTTTTTAACAATTAAAAAAACATAGTGTTAATTGAAATGAAAATAATTATGTAGAATTGGTGGGTGTTTTATATCCCACCCTTCAATTCATGAAATGTAGTTTAGAGATTTGTACAATCACTCAATCAAATAAATATGCAAAAATTTTAATTAGGAGTATTCTTTTATTACGCACAGTTTTTACAAACACGACCCTAGTTTATTGTTTATGTGGTTGGAGGGTGGATTAGAGGTCACTCGCCCATCCTATATATTTAATTATTTTTTTTAATTTACTAAATTTATTGGTCTACATGTATATGTAGGGTGGGTGGGTGGCCTCTATCCCACTCTCCAATCAGTAAAACATCATCAAAAATTATTTGAAAAATTTGTTTGGATAAATCAATTAAACATGGAGTTCTGTCGTAGAAGACATAGACAGTTTTTTTTGAAACAATAAATCTCCAAACTACAAAGAAATTGTAGCCAACTTGGTCGAAAATTATAAAAAAACTGGGATGCAATATGAGCGCCAAACTTCATTTTCTGAATTCCCACGTTGACTTTTTTTCTTGGAGCTGTCAGCGAGGAACAGGAAGAAAGGTTCCATCAAGACATAAAGGAGACGGAAAGATGTTACCAAGAAAGATGGGATATTAGAATGATGGCTGATTAATACTGGACCTTGAAGTCCCTCTTCAAGGTCGCTCACAAAAATCCACAAAAAGAAAACTACAAAACGCAGTTTTGAGGGAAAAAGAGAACTATTTTATTCAAAAAAAAACAACTATTGTCTAACGTAGATTATACTGCATTGTTTTTTTAATGAACATCTCAATTTTGCAGTGTAATTTTCTATTAAATATAGTTTCAATAATATTTTCTCAATATTTTGGCAGTTTCTATGAAAAATTTCAAACACGCTTTTCCTGAAAACCTGAGGTGCTGGAAAAAACCTAAAGACAGATTCGTGATCAGCACACCCCATTTACCATAGGACACCTATCAAACTTGAAACACTTTTTCATGAAAAATAAAATGTTATCAAATAATTATGAACAAAGATTTTTAGTGCTTTAATTTATAATCAAGTTTTTCTTTACGTAACTCATCTAATTAATTTACTAAATAAATACTTTGTTAAAAATGATTAATAAAACGAATTTTACGAATTTTAAGAAATGATGATTATACTTCATTTTATCTCACGGAAGTCATTAAATGTCCTTACTACCACGACCGTGTCAAGTGAATAAAATATTTCCGAGCAGTCAGATTAGAGGAATTGCGGGAACATAAATCCTTCCCTGATTCCGTAACCCCGGCGTTATCCTGCTGGAGATGTACAACCGCTAATTAATTATCGTGTACTTGATTTAGATGGTGAACACGATATTACAGTTTCCTTTTTATCAAAAGAACACACAAGATTAGATTCACCTTCTCTCTTAATAAAGATAAGCTAATTAGATCGAGGAGATGAAACTTAAATCTTAAATCATCATATAAAAAAATTACAAGTGAGAAATACAATGAAATGTTGTTGTTGTTTAATTAACCTTCAATTTCAATGAAATCAATGATAGAATTAATTTTAAAAAGAAACTAGTGCTTAATTAATCCTTTCATTAACGTAAAAATGATTCACCACAGGTTAAGTGAAACATTAATTAATCGTATATTCAATGAAATCAATTAATAAAAATACTACTAGTATGTATTTATAGTAAATAGAGCACAAATATTTTATTGTCCTTGAGATAGTTTAAGAAACGTTATATAAAAAAAAACTCACGTATGTAAGTCATGAACATATAGATTTTTAAACAGTATTGATTTATTTATTTAATTACGTTATTACTACATATCAAATGTTGTGTTTATCATTCATGGCAATTTTCTAGACACTGTAAGGCTTTAAGTTATGTAATTACTTACGGTGATTAATTTTTCATTCGTTATCACAACCACTGTTTTAGACTGACTGGTTAAGAAGGTATCGATAATTTCAAGGATCTCGGGAGTAAATTATGGAGCAGGAGGAATTTATGAATTTTTTATTAGATTATTACGGCCGGTCCTACCTAATGTCATTATCAATGTATATTTGCTAGCGCCGCCTCTTCTACATACAGTAGTAATTTTAGTAGTTGTGTTGGTGAATAAATTATTGGGAGTGTAGGCGTCGAGGAAAGGATTCCGAGAAAGCAGTTGCATTCTTGAACTTATCTTTGCAAGGATTAACTGAACTGAAAGTTAACTCTTAATTGAATATGTGGCCTAATATTTATGGTATACAGTTTCATTCTATTTCTTAGAATGTTTTCAATTTTGTACTGATGATAATCTATATATTTTGGACCATTGCTTCATCGTTAAATATATAATTTTAACTAGTCATTTTCAATATTTCAAGTTATCAGTGATACTTTCCCTTTATTGAATAACTTTTAATACTTTTTGACGTTATTAAGCCTCTATTTTCTGGCTCATTCCTCGAATGAACACTAAATTTCAGGTTGAGTAATGTAAAACGTTATTATATAAATAACATTGTAAAATTATTTTGAAACACTAACACTTTCTTCACAAATTGATTTTTATTTACTTATTTACTAGGTGTACATTTTGGAAATAAAAATCAACTTGTGAAGAAAGTTTTTCAAGACAATTTTACTATAATAATCTTCACGTAACTCAAGAAATATATTTCTATAAATAACATTGTTTTAGCATTTCAAATCTACAACAGTGATAATTATATTGATTATACTCACAAAACTTAAAATCCAACATCGAATGTTTTATATTATGATTTTTAATTTGGTGTAAATAATTGTTAATAAGTATTAAAAAAAATCCATCACAAAAATGTCCTATTTTTTGTTCAAGTCTTAATTTGTTCAAATATTGGCGCATACGTTTGCGACGTTAGGCTAGTTATTAATAGATGGCGCACGTCACTTACACAACACTTAACCACGGGTTTTTTTCTTTAAGTACTCAGGTAATCCACGGTTTCGGCAAGATCATACTTCACAGGATCATTTCTGTAGTATATCTTCACATACTCATCATTGACTTGTTGAGTTATTGCAAACACGATGATGAGATACAGTCATTTACCTTGAGCGTGAGGCAGAAACGGTTTGGATTATTTAAGTTCAACCAGTTTCATCGATGAACGTTCAACCATTTTCAATGGAGTAATGGGTACATGACAATCCGAGTGTTTGCAAATTGAAATTATTTAGTAAATTTGTAATCATAAGGAATTCTAAAATTTCATTTGTGAATTTCCAACCGTTATTAAAGGTTCTATTGCTAATTTTTAAGACGATATTACTAATGATAGATATCTTTGTCTAATAAATCTAATAATTACGAACTGTTTTTCTGCTTTTTATTCTTAGAAAATTGCAAGTATTTTTTTTTGTAATAAAACAAAACACCTAAAGAAGGCACAGAAAATGTAATGTAGTTTACGAAATATTTTCGTTCTTTTTCTAATTATTAGTTTATACGTGTTTATACTTAAAGTAAGTTTACAATCGTCAATAAGATTACAGAAACAAGTATAATATAATAGCAAAATGAAATGCTTAAATTAGCAGTAATTATTATAATTATAAACGAAATTTACAAATTCAAATAATAGAAATCAATATTATTCCAGCGGATTCTAAGTAAGGTGTTTAATGTGAACCAAACCAAATCAGAAATATCACTTCCTAAAGAATAATAATCCGTATGGATGTTGACAAAATATTTGATATAAATAACACACTAACAAAAAAACAAGCAACACAATAAATACTATAAAATGAATAATTAAAAACAGTATAAATAATTTACAACACTAACAAAATTAAATTTTTAAACTTAATCAGAACAAAGATTAAAATAAGGACTACACTAACAGAAACTCTATAAAATTTGTCAAAATGACAAAATTTTATTGTATCGCCCAATAGTCCAATAACGGGAAAATAAATGCTAAATATATGTATTTGAAGCTGGTGTTAACAGTGGAGGAGAGGATATGGGTTTAAGTGGAAGATCACCTGCAAGCGTGAACTCCGCCCGTCAGCATGGTATTAAAATTTTTTTCCTTCGATATTGTGAATGTTCTGTTAATTTATTTGTATGTATTGTAACCATGTTTGATAAAGTTGAAATAAAGATAAAGAGAAAGATAACAAATTAAATAGGACTCTTGCAAAGCATACCCATCATAGAACAGTTCTTATTACAAGCGAAGTTATTTTTCGATATTTAGAAATTCTTCAAATGAGAAAAACGCTTTCTTTAATAGAAGAAGGTTTATTTCCATATTTCATTTCTCTAATGGAAATAGTTTCCAGCTATCAGGTGGTTTATTAAAAAAAATGATTGCCAAGTAGTTGGTACTATTGCAGGATCTCGAGAGTCTAACTTGTCGAAGGTTCACATTACTTTTGTTTCTGGTGTTATGATGATGATTCAGAGTTTTGAGGGTTCTTGAATAGATGAAGAACGCATTGAAGAATAACAATGACGGCAGCGTTAATAATTACTAGGTCATAATAATACGTCGGCAATCTTCTCTGTCCTTGAACCCACCAAGTACACGAAGTGCCTTTCTTCGCAGTCTGAAAATTCGGTGTCAGCAAGACGCATGATGGCCAACAGTCCATACCTCAGCCGTGACTCTACAAAACAGAAGTAAGTAATAAAATGTATTAAAATCCTTTAGTTCGTTGTAGAAAATTAAATAACAATTTAAATTAAATGATTACTGAAGTAAGTAATTCTAATGATATTATCCGGTACTCTGTCCATCAGGTTTCTCCCTCAATAGATGTTTTTGGTTATAGATCCCGCTAGATGAGATCCCTGACGTTCTCAAGTTAAGTGGGTATCAATGTATAGATCAAGAAAACAATGGCTGTTTAGATTGGTACCTTTCTTTAAGCTAAACATTATTTTTTGTTTGTTTACATTTTAAGTAAGAATATTCGGTGATGCCCAAGACTTAACAGAATCCATTGCTCGGTCGTTTTCAATTACGGTTTCCGCTCTCCCTATATTGATGATAGAGTCGTCAGTGAAGAGTAAAAATAAGGAATAAAAGGGTCCTAGTATTGAGCTTTGGGGGAACGATGCAATTGCTTTCTTGGTTTCACAAGCGTTCATGATCAGCGCATTGAGAGCAATTATAGCATCCGTTGTTCACAAACCTGTTCTGAGATCAAATTGACTTTTTGTAAAAAAATCGATTTGTTTCAGAGTAAAGTTTATTACCCTTGGGCTTGTTTCGAGCTTGATAAATAAATATACCTATTTCAAATTTCCGAGTTTGCTTTATTTTCAATTTGTAATTGGCATATAATTTATTTCTCATTTATTTAAATTCATATGCTGGAGCAATTTTATACATTTCAAATAATGTATGAAGCGTTTCGCGCATATTCCTTAGTCCATGATTAAACCACTTGATATTTGTTGCCTTACAAAGTAAGCAATAGTTTGCTAGTATCATGAATTTTATACTTTTATTGTAACTAGTTTCGTCCTATACAGACATTATCAAACGAATGCAATTGTTGACTTAGCTTTGTAACCTCCAATGGGAAAGAAAATATGCATATTATGAATCAAAATGTTTATAATTGATTTCCATTTTTCAACAACACTTAGCGAGTGCTCTCCAATAAAATTCCAATCGACCTTCTCAATGTTATTGTCAAAAATAAATTTACAGGTTTCATTAACGGGTCTGATATTTAGAGGGCCAGCATCATGTTTATAGTTGCTACATTCCAGATGTAAGGAAATGCCACTATGATCTGATAAGTCTGTTTCAATGTTATATGTTTTGATGTTAACACTGTTAATATTTGTGAACACATTATCCAAACAATTATATAGACCAAAACTTGTCAGAATATCCCAGAGATTTTGTTCACGGTAACCATTTATATTAAATAGTATGTCAAAGTCCCCGACGAGTATAATGTTGCTTCGATACAAATTGAGGCGACCCAAAAACAGAGATAGCATCGCTATAAAATCCTCAAACCCACCTGGGGGCAAACTATGTACACGTATGACGTAACAATCTAAATGGTGAACAAAGAATTGTTTTCGTGAAAGTTTTTTGAAAAATTGCTTAGTCAATTCCACTGATTTCTGAAAAAAATTTGGCCATCATAGTACTTTCCCTATAATTTTCTCGAAAACTATGAGATTTACGTACAATGGTTATTCTTAATAATTTACTCAATTCTTAACAATTACTTCTTCAATAAATTTCATGTAACTCCTATGCTTTATTAGCAATAGGCAAAAAATGCCAAAATAATGAATTTTTAATTTTTTTCTCAGAACACCTTCATGAAAAACATGTTTCAATAAAACTTGTTCAGTTTCTCATTTCCTTTAACTTTTATTTAAACAGTTATGTAATATTTTTCAAATTCTAAATAGGGAAATTAAAAAAGATGTAGAATCCATTCAAGTTATCATGTGTGGATGAACGTCCTCTAACCCACCCTCCAATCAGTAAAACATAAGGGAGGGTTTTAATTAAACTTGTAAAACGTAAATAAACAAAATAAAATTATTGCAAATTTTAATAAATTTATTCAAACAAATTTTTTAATTAACCTTTAATGATATTTTACTGATTTAATGGTGGGATAGAGGCCACCCACCCACCCTACATGTACATATAAACTTTAATTCCGTATCGTCTCTTGATTTTCAATAAAATTAATTACAAAACATTTTGTATTAAAAAAAAAATAAAAAGGTAAGATTTTTGAGTGAGTAAATTAATAAAAATTTGATGCATGATGGGTGGCCAGTCTTTAAATCTAAATTAGATAATATTAGCTATAGAAGGTCATTTATATTTAAACTTAAATTTTGATTTTGTTTTATTTTTATTATATAAAGGGTTTTATTGTTTTTAGCAGCAAAATCATCAACGATTAGCAATTAAAGTTGTCATGTGGGGTGGGTGGGTGTCCTCTATCCCATCCTCTAATCAGTAAAACATAAGCGAGGGTTTTAATTAAATGTTGGAGAATATAAAGAAACATAAAATGATCATAGTAATTTCCTTACATTGACTATGAGCTTTACGAAAAAAAGCTCCTCTTAACAAAACTGTTTGTTAGATGACTTTCTCATTTATCACTTGGTGAAACATTTTAAACTAAGTAATTAAAAAATGTATTTCTTTTTCGAAAGATAAAATAGCCCGAGATGGAAACAAGCATACGCTAATCTCGAGATGTAGAAAAAGGGAAGAAGTCAGAGATATTTTATTTACAATGTATAAATAAATTTTAAAAAAGACTTCAAATTTCAAATATTTAGCATTAATTTTTTAAGGAAAATTAAAGTCTTTTTTGGTTTTGTCGATTTAAAAGTGGAAATTTCTGTTCTTAGAAATATTTTCTGTAAATTAAATAAATTCTAATTATTACTTTTATTTTCTGTAAAGTTGCTTAATGAATTTTGAAAATAATTTTTGTACAGCCTATCAAAATTTAATAACCCATTTTGTAGATTATTATTTTTTGTACAGCTTATCAAAATTTACAAATTTAAAGAGATAATAATTTTTGAAAATTAAACATCTCATAGCTTTTATTGAAATGAATTGAAAACTACTGAAAAATTAAGTATGATATTTTTCGTTTTTCAGTAGTTTTCAAGTCATTTCAATAAAAGCTATGAGATTTTTAATTTTCAAATATTATTATCTCTTTAAATTTGTAAATTTTGATAAGCTGTACAAAAATTAATTTTCAAAAATTAATATCCCCTTGTTTTAAAATAAAATTTATTGAAATCGAAAAAAATCGTTCGGAGGATATTTTTTCGAAAGATAAAAATTAAAATTTTAAGAATTGAAAATTAAAATTTCTTCTTCTTATTGAATTTTTAAACTTTGATCAATTATCTATGTTTTGTAATTTAGTTTATCAATTCAGAAAATTTTGAAACTTTGAAATTTTCGTTTTGAAAGATTTTCTATTTCATATATTTTCTTTTTCTTTCTATTTAAATAACTTCGCAAGATATAGTGTTAATATTGATTAAAGTAATGATTTTGGTAAAAAATAATGCATTTCATTGGAACAAAAGGTTTACGAGGTTCTGTATCTGGTTGCAGTTCCTCATACTTTCTAAAATATGACCAATTTTAATGACTACAATTGTAAATCTTTAGTATCGTCTTGGAAATTGTTCTCTCATAAATGCTATAAGTTCCCTTGAGGTGTGGTAAGTTGCCCCATCTTGCTGAAAAAAGACCCTTCTAATATCAACACGCCTTGCCAACTCTGGAAGGAAAAAATCACGCAGAATGAAAGTTCATAGCTGCCCTAACTCGAGCCACATTTTTAGGAGTTCTGACACCTCTTTCTCTACCTCAAGGTACTACAGGCTCTAGTACGGATGCTCTGCACCCTCTTCAGGATGCTGTAGTAACATGATCGTGCCTTCCAAGATTGAATTGTGTTCGATATATGTGCTGTGTATCAGCTACAGAACGTCCAGTTTCGATGTAAGTGTCATAAACAAGTACCCGTTGCTCTAGAGGTGACTAAACCAAACAAAATGGCGAGGTTGGGTGGTCACATATTAACCATTCCCCTGTGATGACTTATACGCGTTCCAAAAACATCATACTTCTCTGTCGGACCCTCTATGTTTTGATCAAAATGTATTTTCCTCTTGTTTAGCAAATTTTTATTTTGATATTATTATCAAATAAACCAAAACCGATGGACGAGAAAAATTCAAAAGACGTAGAAAAGAAATTCTTGTTCAAAAATTAATCATCAAATAGGAAGGAAACAGTTTAATGTAAATTTTATGAACAAAAATTTCTCTCCTACGTCTATTTTAATTTTTCTCGTCCATCGATTTTGGTTAATTTGCAATCTAAATTTAAATTCCATAATGGATTTTTAAATACTGGATTGATGAGGCTGTTACTTAATGAAACTCCATATCACTTAATTAAATACTGACACAATTTTATTAACACTTTTTTACTTGGTTCGTTTATTATGAGATTAAAATCGATTCGTTTTTAGCTTTTCCTTCAATGCTTTAATTTGATAAATCATCACTGCTCAATTGAAAGGAAAGGAAAAAATCTTCTTAGGTAACTCAAAAAAAAACAATAAAAAATCTAATCGCATACGATTTTAACACGAATTCGATTTCTGATATAAAATAATTTATTACCGTGAGCAAACAGACTTGCGACTCCAACAGCGATTCCTCATCCTCGTTTATCCAGGGCAGTGCACCAGCCATCACACAGCAGAAAAACATTTACGATACACTTACAAAAGCACGGAAGAAAAAAAAACACAAAAACGAAATCTTTTCAGGAAACTTTCGCGATCGGACAGGTAGGAACGATACCGCGTGTTCCCACCGAGGAGGACAAACTAAACACGAACTGCAATATAAAATTCCCGATGGCATTCTATCGATTCATCTAATTATTATTTCAAAAACGTACCTGACCCCGTCCTCTCTCGAATACATCAAGGCAGGAAATCGAGAGTAAAAATAGATTATCGGGGAAAATCGGCGATCTACTTAATTCGAGATATCCAATTAGGCCTTCGCCTGAATTATTCACCCTCCCCCCTACACACCAGGAATGGTGAAAGTATCAAGTTTAACTTTTGATTTTCCCTTACTCATCCGAGGGAGGTCAAACAATAAACTCCTACATAAGGGTCTCCTAATTTAATGAATGGAAACATAATTCCTGTTTTCAGAATTACTCTTCGATTTTTGATAATTGAAACCTGCAGATATTTCATATATAGTTTAAAAAAATATTTATTTTTAAAGAAAAATATTTTTTTGTATAAGCTATAACTAGGAGTTCTCTCTGTCCTATCCTTTCATCGTCATTATTAAAGCCTGATTAATTAGTACATATTAACCCTCAAACTATCTTAGACTACGTAAAAAGTCTAGACATTGATTAACTCAAGTAGGTCAGGGATAATTATAAAAGATCTCTTAGGTCGAGGTAATTTCGGAAAGCTTAAAGGCCATACGAACCCATAACATAACATAACTATGAGTAAAGAACGTATTTAAAAAAAATCCATTATATACGAGGGATGGTAGGAAAGTAGTACACCGTGCGGAGCGCTGGCGAATAGAGTAGCCGCTAGATGTATGCTAATATGTTAAGTTATATTTCAGCTGTCTGTGTACAAAGTTACGTTTTACTGGTATTGACTGTATTGTTTAATGTAAATGTTTATAAAGCTGCCAGTTGCAGACTTGGGATCTGATTAGATTTATCAACGCATAAAATGTGCCAAATTACGATATCCGTCATCAATTGAAAGATCTGTATGGATGATTTAAATGTTATTAATGAGTTGTCTGTACAAAATTATTTTTATTACAAGATTATTTTTATGTTCGCGACATCTATTAGCATGTAGATAAGTTAAAAATTTCTAAAACGATTGTGCGTGTGACATGGCTGAAACGTTCCCAATTAGAATTTGTCGACCGTGAAAAAACGTTCTAATTTATTTTAATGCCGGCGTATTCCCGAGCGGCCGAAAAGTCGGAAACGATTTTGGATAACGTGCATTTTAACAATGGCTCTTTATACACCCCGCCCCCCTCCACCCCCGGAAAAGTTGTGTAGCGGACGTTACGACATTTGACCGTTGCCGTTCGTGAGGCTCTAGATAGGCTCCATTCATATTTAATTGCCTAATACGTTATTTTCTGCCGGAATCGTTTTCCCCGAAACTACGGGATTATGGTAATAATAATCTTTTTATTATTTATTAAATCATAAACTAAAAATATATTTTACCTCAACAAAATTGTAAATTGCAATTTCTTTGTAATAAGGATTCTCCTTTTACATTACTCGACAAAACTGTTGAAACTCAAAAATCAAGCCCAAAATTCGTACAATAACTTTTACCATTTCTTTGATAGTTCAAAATATTTTCTGATTTTGACACAATTATTTTTTGTATGATTAAACTATTAAGTTTTCTATAAGGAATAGAACATTTTGATCAATTAAATGTCAGAAGAATTTTAAAGGAAGGAAACTTTCAATGTAATCAATATTTATTCTACTTTTTTTATGGAACCAAATTTTCGAATTGGAAGAAGTGAAACTCCTGTTATGCTTTAATTTCTTTCTTTAATCTCATATAACTGACACGTGTTTCGGTCCTTCCGGAACATAACAAGAGATTTACTTCTTCAAAGTTGAAAACTTTCTAATCAAAAATCATTTTATGTAATTAATATATCGACCAGATAGAAGTGTTGAATGATCTTCATTCTCCAAACCCGCGAACCCATTGTTTGAAATTCGGAAATTTCTAAAGTTTTTTGATTGTATCAAAGTAAGAGAAACTTAAAAAATTTAGAAAAATTTCACCGTTTTCCCAACATTCAAAATATTTTTGGCCTAACAAAAATTATATAAATCTTTAGAAGATCATTCAATTTTTTTTATATGACCAGATAAGAGAATTGAATTATTTTTACTTTTAAATCCAATCCCAAAATCCACCGCCTCCTTTGAAATTGTTTCTAAATTTTTCAAAATTTCGCTTTAAATCATAAAATAATATTTATGAATATTTCTGAAAAACAAAAAATCTCAATGAAAATATTAATAAACACCTTTAAGAAAAACGTAGAAAATTCATAGATAATCCTCAAAATCATAAAACTAAAAATGACAAGAAAAAAATTTGAAAAATAGTATAAAAATTCTTGGGAAAATTTAATAAATAAATTGAAAATTTTCAACAGAAACCTTTGTATACATCCTCAAAATTAAGACATAATAAAAACTAAACTTAATCATAAAAAAAACGAATCAAAATATAAAAACTATCAAATTTGAAAAAAAAAAAACTGAAATAAACTTAAAGAAAAAAATATAGAAAATCCTATTAAAGAAAAACATTAACAAAACTACTAAATACTAAAGAGAAACTAAGAAAAATTCTAAAATCTTTCATTGAAACTTAATTTTATATTCTAAAAAATTAAATTTAAAATCATAAAATAATATTTATGAATATTTCTGAAAAATAAAAAGTCTCAATGAAAATATTAATAAACTCCTTTAAGAAAAATTTGAAAATTTATAGATAAAATCTCAAGAAAAAACTTAGAAAACTAGAATAAAAATTCTTAGAACAATTTGAAAAGTTTTAACAGAAACCTTTTTACACATCCTCAAAATTAAAATATAATAAAAACTAAACGAAATCATAAGAAAACAAATCAAAATGTAAAAACTATAAAATTTGAAAAACAATAGAAAAAGCTGAAATAAACTTTATTTCAGAGTTGAAATTATATTTTATTTTCAGAAAAAAATAAAAAATCCCATTAAATAAAAGCATTAACAAAACCACTAAACACTAAAGAGAAACTTTTAAAAATTCTAAAATAATCTTCCATTGAAACTTAATTTTATATTTTAAACAAATAAGTTTAAAATCATAAAATTTTATGAATATTTCTGAAAACCAAGAAGTCTTAATGAAAATATTAACAAAACTCCAAGAAGAAGAAATACGTTAAAAATTTATAAATAATCCTCAAAATCATCAAGCTAAAAATCTCAAGAAAAAATTTAGTAAACTAGATTAAAATTCTTGGGAAAAAAAAATTTTCAACACAAACCTTTATATACACCCTCAAAATTAAGAAATAAAGCTAAAAACTAGCTGAACAAAATCACAAAAAAGCAAAACAAAATCTAAAATCTATAAAATTTGAAAACATTAGAAAAAAACTAAAATTTCAGAGTTTAAATTTTACCGTTTTAAAGATAAAAATAGAAAACCCTATTAAAGAAAAACATTAACAAATCCATTGAACACTAAAGAAAAACTTTTTAAAATACTTAAATAATTTGGAAAATAAAAAATTTTAAGATCTCAAAAAAATTTAAGAAAATGATTTTCAAGAAAATTTAACAGAAAAATTCAAAACCTATAAACTGCATCAAAAATAAGAATGAAAAGCTTATAGACAATAACTATAAAAATCTAAAAACTCAAATTTTTTGAGAATATAAAAAACTAAACAGATTTAAAAATTTAAGAATGAATATTTAAAATTTCTCTCTCCAAGAAACTTTTAGAGGAGCTAAAATAACGATTTAAATCAAAAGAAAATTTTAAGAAAATTCCAAAAATAAAAAACTAAAAAAGTTAATTAAACCATTCAAAAACTTTGCCAAAATGAAGAAATAAAGACATAAAATGACAACAAAACCAGCAACAATAGAAATGTCAAAACTTTTAAAAACCTTAACAAAATCAGAAATAATAGTCAAAATCAAAAAAGTAAAAATCTCAATTTTATTAGAAAATTTAACAACAATCTAAAAAAATTTTTATCAAAACCTTTATAAAACAACAAAAAAAGGAATAACCTTCAAAATCTGAAAATTTGAAATGAACTTGAATTTTAAAATTAAAAATCACAAATTTAAAAAAATGTAAGATTAAAATTAAATTTAAAAAACTCATTTTTTTAAATTCCTTATAAACTAAAATAAAGAAATCACTTTGTCAAAATTAGTTGATTATTTAAGCCAAACTACCAATTTACGTACAAAACCCTTCGGATTGAAATAAGAATTCGTCATTCAGTGGGGATTCAACTGATCCACATTGTATACATCCTCAAAATTAAGAAATAAACTAGCTGAACAAAATCACAAAAAAGCAAAACAAAATCTAAAATCTATAAAATTTGAGATCTCTAGAAAAAAACTAAAATTTCAGAGTTTAAATTTTACCTTTTTAAAGAAAAAAATAGAAAACCCTATTAAAGGAAAACATTAACAAAGCCATTAACACTAAAGAAAAACTTTTTAAAATACTGAAATAATTTGGAAAATAAAAAATTTTAAGATCTCAAAAAAACTTAAGAAAATGATTTTCAAGAGAATTTAACAGAAAAATCCAAAACTTTAAGACTTATAAACTGCATCAAAAATAAGAATGAAAAGCTTAATAACCATAAAAATCTAAAAATTCAAATTTTTGAAAATTTGAGTTTTTAAAGTTTTAAATTACTTTTTTTTGAGAATATAAAAATGAATATTTAAAATCTCTCTCTCCAAGAAACTTTTAGAGGAGCTAAAATAACGATTTAAATCATCAGATATTTATCAAAATCCAAAAAATGAAAAAAAGAAAATTTTAAGAAAATTCCAAAAATAAAAAACTAAAAAAGTTAATTAAACCATTCAAAAACTTTGCCAACATGAAGAAATAAAGACATAAAATGACAACAAAACCAGCAACAATTAGAAATGTAAAAACTTTTAAAAATCTTAACAAAATCAGAAATAATAGTCAAAATCAAAAAACCAAATATCTTTTTTTTTAGAAAATTTAAAAACAATCTAAAAACTTTTATCAAAACCTTTATAAAACAACAAGAAAAGCTTAAAAAACAAAAAAAGGAATAACCTTCAAAATTTTAAATTTGAAATGAACTTGAATTTTAAAATAAAAAATCACAAATTAAAGAAAATGTAACTTCAAGATTAAATTTAGATTTAAAAAACTCATTTTTTTTTAAATTCCATATAAACTAAAATAAAGAAATCACTTTGTCAAAATTAGAAATAATTGCAAATAATAAAAATCCTAAAGAATTTTTTTAAACAAATGATGATCAAATACCAATTATTAAGAAAATTAAAAAAAAACAATCTAAAAATTTTAGTGAGAACCTTTATAAGCTTTCTCAAAAACAACAACAAAAGCTTAAAGAAAGCAAATAAAGCAATTATTTTAAAAATCGGAAAATTTAAATTTGAAAAGGGTTTAAACAAACGGAAATAAACCTAATCTTTTATAATTTTGAATTTACAAGTCACAACTTAAAGAAAACGTTGCGCTTCATAAAATTTGAAATTAAATTTTTTAAAACTCAGAAATTTAAAAAATCCCATAAAAACTTTAAGATAAACTAAAATAAAGAAATTAAGAAATAATATTTGTGAAAATTTAGAAGACCAATCTAAACAGTCATAAAAATCTTAAACACTACTAGAAACTGAAAAGAGGCTTAAAAATTCAAAAATATTATTAATAATTAAAAAAAAAACAGGATATGACGATTTAATTACAATTTAAAAAGATTCGAAAATAGAATCAAAGAGTCAAGAGATTTTATTATTTATTATAAAATCATAAAAACTAGGCAGAAAGACCTCTGGTCGATAGCCTTTTGACGAACTAACTCACTAACACATCATCCATTATTCATTATTTAAATGTAAATATGTATAGTTTGTCAATAAAAATGTGTATTATTATTATTATTCATAAAAACTTAAAAATAAAATAAAGTCATGTAAAAACACGTTTAAGAAAAACTGAATCATAAAATACGAAACAAAATATTTCACTGAGAAAAATAATTAAACTGATAATCGCGATAAAAACTTTGTGACAATCCAATAACAGTTTTTAAGAAAATTGAAAGTCATATAAATTTTGAAATCAAAAAAAAATAAAAATTATCACAATAACTTTTAGAAGATAACTGCTATATAATAATTTTTAGGAAAATTCAAGTAATAATAATAAAAATATAAATTTTCCCCTCCCAAAATTCACCGTTTCCATTGAAACTTATTTTTATATTTTAAAAAATTAGGTTTAAAATCATAATATTATTATTTATGAATATTTTTAAAAACCAAAAAGCTTAATGGAAATATTAATAAAACTCCAGAAAAACGTAGAAAATTCACAGATAATCCTCAAAATCATAAAACTAAAAATCTCAAGAAAAAAAATTAAAAAACTAGAATAAAAAATTAGAATAATAAATTTAAAATCTTCAATAATAAAAAATAATGCTTAAAAGAAGTAAACAAATTCACAAGAAACAAAACAATATTTAAATGGTAAAAAAATTTGAAAACACTACAAAAAACTTTTATTTCAGAGTTTAAATTACATTTTTTTCGAGAAGAAATATAACATCCTATTAAAGAAAACATTAAACTAAAGAGAAACTTTTAAAAATTCTAAAATAATCTTTAAAATAAAAAAATTTCTAGATGAAAAAAGTAATTTTAGAAAATGATTTTCAAGAAAATTTATCAGAAAATCTAAAACTTTAATTAACATTTATAAACTGCATCGAAACTAGGAAAGATAATCGTATGAACAACAACTTTAAATATCTAAAAAGTTTCAAAAAAATCATTTTTTAAAATTTTAAACTAAAAAAAACTTTTAGAATATTTTAGATATTTATTTAAATCACACCAATAAAACTCCTTAACACTACAAAAATGACTTCAATGAAAGCTTAAAAATATCATCGAAATTTAAAAAACAATATGCCAATTTGTAAGAAAATTAAAAAAAAACTAAAACAATTGATAAAACTCTTCAAAACTTTAAATTTGCAAAAAACGTTTTAAATTAGAAAATATTTACTTAGAAATTTTAAAAAGTAATAAATCAACAAATGTTTAAGAAAATGAAACAATAAATGTAGAAGTCAGTTTTTGTATATCTCGAAAAACCATAAAGAAAACTAAAATAACGTTCAAATTATAAAATCATATTAATGAATATTCATAAAATCAAGAAATCTCAATGAAAAAATTCATAATACTCATTAACACTACTAAAAAACACTTAAAAATCAGAAATTATCTTCAAAATGATTGAGAAATAACAATTTTTAAGAAAATTTGAAAACAATCCAAAAGTCTTATAAGAAAAAACCTTTATAAGCTTTTTCAAAAACAACAACCAAGATTAAAAAGACGAAAATAGAAATAACATTCCAAATCTGAAAATTTAAATTTAAAAAGCTCAAATAAACCTTATCTTTTTTAAAATTTAGAAGTTATAAATTATAACATTTTCTTTAAATTAAAATTAAATTTTAAAAAGTTAAGAATTTTTAAAATCCCCAAGAAAACTTAAAGAAAAACTAAAGTAACGTTTCAAATCATGAAATAATATTTATGAAATTTCAGAAGGCTCAAAATCCTAAACACTACAAAAAAGTTTAAAAAAACTCTCAGCAAATTCAAAAATAATCTTTAAAATTAAGGAAATGATAGTCCAATAACATTTTTAAAGAAAAAAATCATAAAATACTTAAAAAGACTAAAATCGAGTTTCAAATTATATTTTTAAGAAATTTTAATGAACCACAAAAAAACCTAATGAAAATGCTAAACATAATAATAATAATATTTCAACAAGTGATTTGTTTTTTGTAGTCATAATAAGACTCATTTGTTGTAGATTTTACAAATATTTTTTAATTCAATAATTATTTTTCTAAATTATTACTAACACATGAAAATGTGGGCAATAATTTAAGAACAAAATTTTTAAATCATAGAAGAAATTAATTTTTATGGTCCATACACTTTTTAAAACTTTTTTGTTGGTATAATAAAAGTTTTAAATATAAGCCTCTTTAGCTCAGTGGCAGAGCACTGGTCTTGTAAACCAGGGGTCGTGAGTTCAATCCTCACAGGAGGCAACGAGGTTTTTAACGGTTTCATTTTCGATAATAAACAGGAAATGGAAACTACAAAATCAATACGTGTTCTAACTTGTAACAATTGCCACAAAACTAATAATAAATATTAATTGGAATATTATTATTTATTTTAATTTTTTTTATAAACATTTAAAACAGTTATATTTAGTAATATTTGGGGTCATCAATAAAATAATATTAAATATTATAATATATTATAACATTTATTATTTACCAAAATGGCAAAGTATGCGATATGTAGAATGTAACCTTGAATAACAAAATTATTATTAATTTATATAAGTAACTACATTAATTTATATATACTTGATTTAAGTCAGCTCCTATTTCTTAGATGGCGCTGCTATAGAATTGTAAAAATCATATTTCCGTGGTGTTAGTTATTAGTAAAAGATGTCGCTTAAGCATTTTATTTAAGCCAAACTACCAATTTACGTACAAAACCCGTCGGATTGGGCTAAGAATTTGTCATTCAGTGGGGATTCAACTGATCCACATTGTAGCAAATGATGAACTGAGGATATGATCACTGATTATAATCCGATTGTCGGTCATAAACTATCGCATGATACGATAACATTCTGAACGCTACAAATGAATGACACAATTTTATTCAAATATAAACAAAAATAATCGACGGTTACTCTCATAGAAACATATAGTTTAATATGTCTGAATAAAAAAAATGCTTTAAAAGTACACAAATAAATGGCTGTGAGACATAACATCAATAATATAAATAATCAACATAAAGTAGGAAATAATGCATATAAATGATATTACAGACATATTCTCTCTAGCACATAAATTAGTTTTAGTGTAAATATATAGAAGAGTAATGGTCTATTTTTAGAAATTATAAAATTGATTTCAATTTATAATAGAGCTGTACTGAAGAGATTGCTTAATTGCTTTTGCTTATTTATTTTTAATTACATCAACCCAAATTCATTTCTTGTTCCAAATTTACCACAATATAGTCACTCAGAAACTATTTAACGTACATTCAATCATTTTTAGTTCATTTTACACAAACAAATACGTTCAAAGTAGCATTGCTATTTTGTAACACGCAAATTACCTTTGTATCATTCAATGTCTGTCCTTCTATTAGCTAGAGAAGTGATTTGTTCATGTAGTCTTAATAAGACTCATTTGTTGTAGATTTTACGAAATATTTTCGTGTTTTTTTCTAATTATTCGTGACTTTTCTACAACGTAAAGGACTTATATAGTTTTATTATCAGATTTAGTTTTTTTAATAAATGAGAAGTAAAAAACTTTTCATTCACAATTAACATCATCAACGATAATTATGACCTGTTATTAGTTGTGCCTTCTCTTTTTAGATGGCGCTAGTATCGTGATATTAAATTTCCTGTATTATCTTTTCTTTAATACTGCTTTTTGCACGAGATGTCCCTCAATCATTAAATTTAATTCGAAACTCGCACTCGTGTATAAAACCTGTTAGAATGCTCCAAAATTTTGTCATTCAGTGGGGATTCAACTGATCCACATTGTAGCAAATGATGAACTTAGGATATGATCACTGATTATAATCCGATTGTCGGTCATAAACTATCGCATGATACGACAACATTCTGAACGCTACAAATGAATGACATTTTATATAAATAAAAACAAAAAAATTTAATCAATTCCTGAATTAATGATAATTATTTTTAGGAGACCAATTTAATTTTGGTTAATCTTATAGATTAGTAGATGAAAAAAAAATTAATTAAATTAAATAATGGTTGTTGAGATAATTGTTGATAACAAGGTTGTGGAGATTTGCTGCAAAAAATCTGATAGTATCTTGATTGACTAAAACCCTTTGCTTTTGTTTTACTATATTTTATGTCACATTGACATAACATATAATAAAACGGTCGCCAAAAATTGGACATAAATACGCCTGAAATGGCTAAAATATTGCCGCAGTGGCCACCATCACCCGATGAGGATTACCACCAGCAGCCAAATATAATGGGTCGAGTGGAAGAACATGAAAATTCGTGAACTCCGCCTTCAAGGTCTATGCTCAAAATTTTAAAGTGATTTATTGTATTTATGTTTGTATTTTATGTAATTTTTTTAATAGATCTTGTAAAGCAAATAAACTAAACTAAACTAAACTAAGTAGTTTCGACCGACGGTCGCTGTAAAGGAAGTATGTAATTCATATAATATAATGATTTAAGTTTACAATTAAGAGGGAATTCTCAAATTAATTAAGTATTTATTGAACTGATGAAGTCATCGTAATGAAAAACTCTTTTAAAATTCATTAGGGGGATGCAAACACTCAGATTATTAAATTCATAA
Source organism: Ontholestes murinus (assembly GCA_963969525.1). Taxonomy (NCBI): domain Eukaryota; kingdom Metazoa; phylum Arthropoda; class Insecta; order Coleoptera; family Staphylinidae; genus Ontholestes; species Ontholestes murinus. The sequence continues at coordinate 6,477,890 of OZ018396.1, forward strand.
TGAACGTCAAAAGTCGAAACTTAGGCCGTGTATATTTAAATATATTTATATCGTGTGTTTAAAAACATTGTAAGTGTTTTATTCAGTGTTCATTACGAATTACCACGTAGTAACGGTTTTGTTAATAGAAATTGATTCATTAAAACCCTCGCGTGTATTTTCGTGATTGAAGGGTGGGTTAGAGGCCACCCTACAAACATATAGTTAATTTAATCACCATACAACTTTTAGTTTTCCAAAAACAATTACAGAATTCGTGTTGAATTTGTTTGAAACTAAAAACTATGTTCTGACGTTAAATTTTAATGTATATGTAGGGTGGGTGGGTGGCCACTATTTCACCCTCCAATTATTTTAACGTAAACCAGTGATTCTCAACAAAATATTTGTGGAAAAGGAAATTCATTAAATAAAAAGGGAAAACGTTTTCTTATTAATAGAAATTGATTTAATAAAACCCTTGCGTATGTTTTCGTGTTTTCGTGATTGGAGGATAGGTTAGAGACCATCCACCCATCCTAAAAGTATATAGTTACTTTAATCACCACACAACTCTTAGTTTTCCAAAAACAATTAAAGAATTTTATCACTATTCCACCCTCAAATTACTGAAGTACAAACGTAATTTTATTAAATTAATGTTTAATTAATAATAAATCGATTCAAACTTGAGTTTTTTACTTGAACAAGAGTTGGTAAATTTTAGTAATGTGCAAGAAATATTGATAAAACTCTTTAGGAAACTTTTCTAGACGACTGAATTGAAAAATTCATTATGTTTTAACCACAAATAGTTATTTTATAGAAGACCTCAAAAAATTTAAACAATTTAAAAAATAAATTCTTCAAAATTCCTGTAAGAAACAAACAATAAAAATTATTTTTCCACAAAAATTTTTTTAACAGAAATTGCTCGAAAAATGTAAAATCCTTAAATCCAGATGACAAATCGCCAAAGAACTCTTATGTAATAAATAAACAGCAGAATAATTTTGAAAAATGTCTAATATTTTTTTAGTAAACTAGAAAAATGGTAAAGAAATTTCGGAATCTATAAGTAAAAATTCTGTAAAAGTTTTGAAATCTTGAAGAAATTTATGAAGCTTTCGAAAAATATCTGTAAATTTTTTTAGAAGGAAAATTGCTGAATTAATCTAGAACCTTTAACAAATTCTAAAATCTAAAAGAGATAAAAATGGAAAATTTTAGAATTATGGAAGAAAAATAAATTATTCAGATCAACTGGTTTTAATAAATATCAATAGTAATATTTTTTAGTTTTGTTCAAAATAACGGTTGTTACATTCCATTTGTTATTTTTTTACAGATTTTTAATTCCTTTTTTAATCAATAATAATTCTTCGTTCAAAAAATTACAACTAGTTTTAACAGACTTAAATAATTAATTAATAATCATGAAGATCAGTTCAATTTTAGTCATATCAGTTGATTTAAGGTGATTGGCATTTGTTTTTGGATTGTTTTCTGGCGATTGTAACTTGGGTAATTTCAGCTGAGACGTGAATTACATTTCTAAACAAATTTCTCAAGACTGAGTGCAAGAAATTTGAAATTATTAATTGTTTCATAAATTATAATCTTTTCTCAGAAAACTTAAAGAATTAAAAATAATTTTCATTTGTTTTTATGTTGATTTCTAGAGTTTCTTGCTTAGCTAATTTTTTCTAGGACATGGGTTGAGTTTTAATGCACATTTCTCGGATTTTAGTGCAATTTTTTTTCAAATTTTTTATTGGTTTAGAAAGTAGAATCTATTTTTAGTAATTTTAGTAAATTTTAAAGGTGTGGCAATTGTTTTTATATTGTTTTCTAGCAATTGTAATTCATGTGAGTTAAAGTAGAACGTGAGTTGAATTTTTAAGCAATTTTCGTGAAATTTAAAGGAATAATATTAAAATTTTTAATTCTTTTGTAAAGTAGAATTAACTTTTAGTAACATTTTAAAAATTTAAAGTAAACAGCATTTGTTTTAATATTGTTTTCTAGCGATCGTATTGGTGTATATTCAACTAGGATTCTTAAGCACAGTTTTTTCAGAAAGATTTGTTTGTCCCGTTTTCTTCTCTTGCAGAGGCAGACGGTATTTTATGATTTTTTTTTAATGGAATTACCAATTTTTTTTGGTGCATCAAATGCAGAATTTAATTACTTTTATTCAACTGGAATTAAAATATTTTTTACTGTTTGGCATATTTTTGTAATCTGTTTTTTTAAGTTAAGAAATTTCTTTAAAAAAAAATCTTTAAAATAACAAATTTTAAAAAGATTTTTTTAAAGTTTAAACGTTACTACTGATCACGTAGTACAATTTATCTCTCTTTTTTATTTGTAACATAAAAATGATAACAATTAATGGTTTTTCATTTCATTTTCGTACCTTTTCTAATTATTAATACCTTTTTGTTTGTGTTTAAATAAAATGTCATTCATTTGTAGCGTTCAGAATGTTGTCGTATCATGCGATAGTTTATGACCGACAATCGGATTATAATCAGTGATCATATCCTAAGTTCATCATTTGCTACAATGTGGATCAGTTGAATCCCCACTGAATGACAAATTTTCACTGCATTCTAACAGGTTTTATACGCGAGAGCGAATTTCGGAGTAAATTTAACGATTGAGGGACATCTAGTGTAAAAAAGCAGTATTAAAAAAGAAGATAGTATAAGAAACTTAATATCACGATACTAGCGCCATCTAAAAAGTAAAGGCACATCTAATAGCAGACCATTATGATCGCCAATGTTAACTAACTGTAACTATGAAAGGGTTCGTTTAACTAATTTATAAAAAAAAAACTCTAAATCTGATCAAATTTCAAGTTAATATTTACAGAAAACTGTGTTTCTTATTATTATATTAATTAAATTTCGCTTTCGCATACACTTTAGGTGATTGACGAGTGCGGGAAAATACTTCATAATATTTTAAGAATATAAAATAAAACGCTTAGTTACTCTGAATAACACTTACTAAGTATTTTATTTTATATTTCAAAATGTATAACGAAGTCTAAGCCTCAAGTATCAACAACAATATTTCTAACTACTTATATAATTCTTTAATTATATTACTTTAATTCAGAATACAATAAAGTAATAAATTTAAATTAATAAAACACTTTAATGTTGTTTGTATAACACTTTTGTGTCGATAAGTAGAGTTGTTGAAACTAGTCAACATAATAAAAAACATAGTGTTATTCAAACAAATTTAAAGTGTTTTATTAATTATTCAAACATGTATAACGGATTAGAAGCTTCTTACATTAACAATATGAATTTAAATTTACTCCCTTGGTAATTAATAAAATATTAAATTTATTATAAGCCTCTTTAGCTCAGTGGTAGAGCACTGGTCTCGTAAACCAGGGGTCGTGAGTTCAAACCTCACAGGAGGCAATGAGTTTTTAGAGATGGCAAAATATTAAGATTAAGTTAATAATTAATTACAATTATATGAAAAATTCTCTCATATTTCAAAAATGAAGAGTTTTAAAAAGTAAATAAAAATAATGAAATTTCCTTCAAGAAAATCTATAAAGGGATATTGTGACTACTTTAATAAACAGCACCACATATACAAGTTGGTACGAATTATAATTGTGTTGGAATTTGTCGAATAAAGCACTAATAAATAAATAAACCTTTCTTCTCAATTTTTAAAATAGTGATTAAACTAATTTTTTTTAAATTAAAAATCAGTGCTTATTCGTCAAATTAATTTGAACTTCATGTAACTCTAATCAATTAATTTATTGCAAACTTGCTGCTTATTGGATTGACAGTTTTCTTTAAATTTTTAATATAAGTGCAAACACTCGGATTGTCATTTACCCATTACTCCACGTAAATGTGGATGAACGTTCATCGATGAATACGTTTTGAACTTATAAAGTCAAATCGAATTCTGCCTCACGCTCAAAGCAAATGACTGAATCTCGTCATCGTGTTTGCAATAACTCAACAAGTCAATGATGAGTATGTGAAGATACACTACAGAAATGATCCTGTGAAGTATGATCTTGCCGAAACCACGGATTACCTGAGTACTTAAAGGTAATATCAGTCTTCAAGTGGAGAATAGGTAATGCGCGCCATCTATTACTAATAATCGCAATTAAGCAATTTATTTACATCAATCACAATTCTTCTGTTTATATTTTTTTTAACCAAATATTATATTCCTATTATGTGATACATATAAGGGATGCAGGTATAATTAGAAAAAACACGAAAATATTTGTAAAATCTACAACAAATGAGTCTTATTAAGACTACAAGAACAAATCACTTTCGAAACAAGTACTTCTCTAGTTAATACTTTGACAGACATTGAATGATACAAAAGTAATTTGCGTGTTACAAAGCAGCAAGGCTATCAAAGCAACACTAGTTTGAACGTATTTCTTTCTGTAAAATGAACTAAAAATGATTGAATATACGTTAAATAATTTGTGAGTGACTATACTATGGTAATTTGGAATAAGAAATGAATTTATGTTGATGTAATTAAAAATAAATTAGCGAAGGCAATTAAATAATTTAATACTCAATTTTATAACCATCTGCAGACACGTGTTTCGATCTTTCAATAATAGAAAGTAGATACAAAATAAGAATCAATTTTAAGTTTAAGATATAAGAATTACGAATTACATGATGAAGATTTCACTCTAGAGATATTAAACACGCCATCAATGTTGAAGATACAGTTCTACACATACATCCAAATAGGCGATTTTTTTTTTGTATACTACAGAAGCAATTCGAAGGAATGGATCTTTTCAGATCTTGAAGCCTCTAGGTGTTCTACTGTTGAGATAGTATAATGTAAAAGCTTCTCTGTACATTATTTGTTCTCTGTTGTTTTGTATTTGTTTATTGTAATAATGTAATTCTAATTGGAGGTTTCTTTTATTTACCCCCCTACAATTGAAAAATTGCTCTTACATGCCTGAACATTTTGAGCACAGGTGTTCTAGGTGTCGGAAATTGGATTTGTCGGGAATGTTTGATGGTCAATTTCCAAAAATAAGTCTATTGCTCTTCTATATATTCACATTAAAATTAATTGATATCATAAAGATTTACTACATGTACAAATACCGGGAGGGGGTCGGTCTTAAAGTAAAGATTTCAGTTCATTTACACCGTCCTATTTTTTCACCTGCTCGGTCACCATTTTGGGGATTGTCATAAATCACAATTTCTATTCACTACAAAACTCCCTTTGACAAATAAAGCACTAATAACCTTTCTTCACAATTTTATTTGAATAACCAAATGTACATTTCGGACACAAAGTGACCATTATCAATGGAAACTCCCTAATTTCTGATGTACTATTCGCATATAATTAAGGGTTTGGGGTTATGGCAACGCAGGCAAAGTTGCAACAGTAACGAAGGAATTATATAATACACACATCAGTATTATTTCATGTTTTTTCTGGTAACCATTTGAAACAATTCGTTTTAAAAATACTTTATTTATTTCATTTCATTTCGTCGACACGGGTCTGTTAAAAATATGAGTTGTCGGAGATTGTTTTTCATTTTTATTATTGATGCAAACACTCAGAATGTCAATTACCCATTACTCCATTAATAAATGGATGAACGTTCATCGATGAAACTATTTGAACTTACATCATCCAAATGGTTTCTGCCTCACGCTCAGAGTAAATGACTGCACCTCGTCATCGTGTTTGCAATAACTCAACAAGTCAATGATGAGTATGTGAAGATATACTACAGAAATGATCCTGTGAAGTATGATCTTGCTTTAACTCTGGATTACCAGAGTACTTAAAGCATGTACCCGTTTTTATGTTGTAAATAAGTAAAATGCGCCATCTATGGTTAACTAGCCTAACAGTTCAATCGTTGAAAGTAATGTTTTTATGGTGCTTGTGAAATTACAAGGTTATACCAATAAAAAGAAAGAATTTTTTTATCAGTTAACTTTCATACTGGATAATTCCAGACGTAATTTAATCAATTAACTAATCCAAGTCGTACATTCAGGATATTTAATTAATTTGAAATTTATGTTGTAATGAAATAATAACGATTTTAACGGTGAAAAAGATAATCGCCCCCGGGTGGGCTCGAACCACCAACCTTTCGGTTAACAGCCGAACGCGCTAGCCAATTGCGCCACGGAGGCTCTTATCTGGTAAATAGTAGATTAATTTTATTTTTCATCATTCACAGAAATCTTTCATTTTTACTTGAAATTAACAGAAGTTTTTTTTATTTTACCTTAATCTAATCGTATTTTTTTTTTCCTAAATCGTAAAAACTTGCTTTAATTAATAAAAATTATTAGCAATTAATTTTCTTAAATTTTTAAATGATTCCACCATATTTTGCTTAATCTTATCGCAATTTCCTCTTTCTTATTTTATATAAGAAGGAATTTCTAGAAATTTATCTTTTAAATTACGAGAGGTTTTTAGAATTTTTCTAGTGTTTTTTCACCATTATCTTATTATTTTATCGTATTTTTCGAAGAATTTCTGTTCCAAGTCACTAAAGTTTTCGCCATAACTTACTTGATTGTATAATAGTTTAGACAGTTTCTATTCTTATTTTCTTAACGATTTCACCATAGCAATTTAATTTATTATGTCATCATATCGGACTTCTAATTCTAAACATTTTCTTCGAAAATTATATATATATTTGGTATCATGTGTTTTTTTTGAGATATCTATTAAAAAATTCTATACCTGTGGAAATTTTTCCTCTAAAATTCTGTAATTTTTCTGAATTTCCTATATTATTTTCCCTCAATTATTCCTAAAATTATTTCTAGATTACTCTCCCAAAATTTAAGAATTTTTTAAAGATAATAATAAAATTTTATAGCATTTTTTAAATGAATTTTTGGATGTTATTTACCATTTAAAAGATATTCTCTTTTAAATTAGAAAATTAATTTCCTCCAAGAGATTTGCAGTTTTTAGCAAATTCTAATCGAAATTTTTAGAAGTTTTCATTTCCCCCCTTTTTTACCAATATTTTTAGTGTGAATTAAATATTGATTTAAAAAATGATTGATTAATAAAAATAATAATAATGAGAATTGATTTCTTTGAGCGTTTCTACACCGCAGTTATACATTATTATCATAATGTATTATTCATTTTATTTTAATATTTTTAGCTTTATAAAATAATGTCCAGTAATTTGTCCCCTAAATTTCTCGATTATTTCATCATGTCTTGTGTTACCGTACCTTAATTTTCTAGAAATTTTCCAACAATTTTTCTACTAGAATTTAATATTTATTTCAAGGGTTTTAAAAATCTCTTTCGGGTATTATTAACCATTTTGTACTAGTTCTAGAACTTTTTAGCAAATTATATTCGAGTATTTTAGAAATCTCCAGCTTTTTTTCTTCGAGATTTTGGCAATTTCTTGCCTAATTTATTATAATATTTTCATGTTTATAAAATAGTACAGCAATTTGTCATCCAAATTTCTCGATTAATTCGGCATGTCTTGTGTTCCCTTATCTTAATGTTCTAGAACTGTTTAGCCATTTTTCTACCAGCATTTAATAGTTATTTCATGTGTTTTAAGAATTTCTACCTTTTTAGGGAATTATTAACTATTTTTACTGGTTCTAAAATTTTGTAGTAAATTATATTCGATATTTTTAGAAATGTATAACATTTTTTCTTCGATATTATTCCAATTTCTTCTTTTAAATATTATCGAAATTTCGAATTTTATTTCGAGAAATGTTTTAAATTTTGCAACCATTTCTCTTCCAGTTTGCGAGACTTAATAGGATTTTACATGACTTTTTTTCTAAATAATCAACTTATAAGTATATTTCTTGAAGGCTGAAGAATTTCTCAACAATTTTCCTTTGCGATTTTGAGAATTTTTCAAAATTTGAGATTTCTCTGTTAATTAATTTACTTAGAAAGCTTTGAAATTTTCTAGCAATTTCAATTTTAGATTTTCCAGAAAGTTTTCTTCTAATATTTTCATTTTTTGTTGCTTTATCTTGTGTCTGTATTGTTGGAAGTTTCTAATAAATTTCTTCAAAATTTTAAATTTTGCAGCAATTTCTCTTCTAGATAGCAAAAATTTTTCTTTGATAGTTCTATGGATTTCACAATTTTTCTCTGAATTATTTACTCTTTCTTAGTTAATTTTAAGAATTTATTTTCTTAACTGCAAGAATATTATTCGAATGCTCTAGAACTTTCCAGAAATTTTCAGTAAAGATTAAATTTTCCAGATTTCTTGCTTTATCTTATGGTAATTTGTAGGATTTTTCTTTCAAATTGGAACAGCTGCTAACAATTTCTTCTCTAATTTAATTGGATTTTTTCGGCTTTCCAAAATTTTACTTTTAAATTTATTTTCAAGCCTATTCGGACATTATCAAAACTGGCATTCGTTTGATAATGTCCGAATAGGACAAAACTAGTCACAATAAAAAGTGTAAAAATTCGTGATACTAGCAAAGTGTTATTTCTTAAACCTATATCGTAATCAAGATATATCACAAAGTCACGGCTTCAACAATCAATCATACTACAAGAATATTATTCAACTGCTCTAGAATTTTCCAAAAAGTTTCAGTCAAAGTTTTTACATTTTTCAGAATGTTTTTTCGAGCATTTCATTTCTTGCTTTATTTTATGGTAATTTTTCTGTTTTATTTTTCAACATTTCTTAATTTAGTTGATTGAATTTTTTTCCAGACTTCACTTTAAATATATCATATACTTGTTTCTCATTAATCACTTGGTGAAACATTGTATTAATGTAGGTTTTAGATTAAATTAAAATTCACTTGGCTTGTTTCACAATTCTTGATAATGGCCTTGAGCCGAAACTAGTTGAATAAATTATTAATTTGTGAAACAAGCCAAGTGAATTTTAATTTAATTTAAAACCTACATTAAACCTTACCTATCCTACGGATTGGCTATCTCAGTGAAGGAGATTTTACCTGAACCACTTCGGCCACCCTAAACCTAACCTAACCTAAACTAGTTTTTCTCTAAATTTCTGTTTCTTTTCCAACATTTAATAGTTTATTTAATTGGAATTTATTTTCAAGATCATACATTTTTCGTAATAGTTTCCCACAGAAATTTTCAGCTTTATTCTTCAAGGCTTTTTAACCCCTTTCAATATTTCTTGCTTTAGTTCATTCTAATTTTATAAGAAGTTCATTTTTAACTTGAAAGAATTGTCAAAAATTTCATCTCGAAGTTTCTGTTTTTTTAAGCATTTCTTCAATTGATTCTTTCCAAAACATTTCAACTTTTTTTCATTGTTTTTGAATATTTCCTGCCTAAATTTTTCTCAAATTCGAGAATTTTCCAACATTTTTTTCAATAATTTACCATGGAAATTTTCACCTTTTTTCTTCGAGGCTTTTTTTAACCCATTTTAATATTTCTTGCTTTAATTCGTTCTAATTTTCTAAGAATTTCATTTTCAAATTGAAAGAATTGTCAATAATTTCATCACGAAATTAATGATTTTTTCAGGCTTTCAAAATCTTTACACTTTTTTCGTTTTTTTGAGTATCTTATCTAATTTAAAGGATGTTTTTGCATTTTCGTTTTGTTTTAAAAAATGTTATATTCCTGTTCTACTTTTCACATCAATTATTTCACATTAAACATTATCTACCAGCACAAGATAAAATTGTTAAGAAGGTTATTTTAATCAAAGAATGAATTTCTATTCTTCCTCTTTTTGCTAAATATGGTTCAACTTTATCTCCAATATATCTATATATCTTATGTATTTTTCTACTGTATATTTTATTATTTTTGTATTTTATACGTTTATATGTTTTCCCTGTAATTGGGCAATAACTGCCTGTTGGGTTATTAAATATATAAATGTCATATACTTGTTTCTCACATCATTCTTGATAATGACATTGAGCCGAAACTAGTCGAATAAATTATTAATTTGTGAAACAAGCCAAGTGAATTTAATTTAATCTAAAACCTATATCTATCTCCGATATTATATAGGGTCCATTATAGAAGTAATGCACTACATTTCCGGATCCGTTTTACCCCGTCGCGATTGATAGTCGCGTCACAATAAAATCATGCGCATTACTTTCATAACAAACCCTTTATAATGTCTTTAACTTCGGCGTGTACAATTCTGATCGTCTTTATTTTAACCCATATTAAATATCTTACTTTACTTTAGGATATTAATTTTAATACTTGTAGGATAACAAACGAATTACACATTATCATTAATTAATTTTGTTTAATGTAGTCGTTAATATTATTAATCCTTTTTGCTTAATTAATTAATGCTTTTAATTGAAGTTTATCTTATGTTCCTTGTCAAATAAATAAATGTTACTATTATTATTATTTTATAATTAATATTATTATTTTATTACTATTATTATTTATATCATGGAGATTAGTATTATATTAGGATTTATAAGAATTTTGATGAGGTGCTAACCACAATAAATAGAATCGTTTAACGCGCGATGAATTAAATTATGTAGCAGGAAAAAAAAGAGAGAGATTCTCGCGAACAAAACGCCAGTAATCTTGCTTTGTGCCGTTACCTTCATTAAGAAGATTGCAGGGACATTACTCCATTCATTAGGTAAATAATTAACACGCTAAAAGATCACCTTAACGAGAACAAGTCGCCGCGTCCCACTTTAAAATTCAAATGCGCTCGCTAATTGACTACTTTAATTATTTTAATAAGTAAAATATGCAAAGAGCCCTCCTCGTATTCTGGAGAGCACAAGTTTTTTACATCTGTTGCGAGGCGACGTCTCCCCATCATCATTCGGACAGATGCATATTCATGTTGTGATTAAGTAATAAAATGCGTTGAATGTACATACTACGTAGTTTGCCACCGCAGACAAAATAATAATAAAAAAAGGGAAAAGTGGCTGAAAAGTGTAATATAATTTTTTATAGAGGTTATTCATAATGTTTTTTTTTGCCGAAATTCAATTAATCATAAACCATAAATAATTAATGAATTATATAGGAAAATCAGACCTTGCCTACAAACCAGCTGAAGAATCATCTGAAAAGATGCCCTATGCCTCAGGATGCAACAGGTCTAATAATAATATAGGGAAACAATTAAGGTGACATCTATTGTCTAAAGTGTTGTATTATATTTCCATAATTTACATTAATTAATTATAAAAAAGAACTTTTTGAAAAGTGTTTTTTAATGTTAATTGTTAGTGTTTAATGTTACTAAAACTGATGTATTTGAATAAAAAATTTAGAATCTTATCAATTGTGAGACGTTATTAATCATCAGCCTCCGTGGCGCAATTGGCTAGCGCGTTCGGCTGTTAACCGAAAGGTTGGTGGTTCGAGCCCACCCGGGGGCGTCTGTTTTCTCAAAATGTATGAAAATTGTTGCAAAATATATTAATATTACACTGAAGAACAAAGTACATTAAAAGTCTGGTAATCCATCACTCGACCAAATTTTTACGCTGTAATTTTGAAATTAATAAATTGTTATTTACCTTCAGCTATAATGTTTAAAAAAAAATTGATTTATTGTAAGAAATGAAACACAAGAAATTCGTTAATCTTAATACAATCAGCGCAATTTATAAATAAAATCTAAATTTTCAACAATAAAATTTAAATGATATGGTTCGCCGATATTCATCTAGGGTTTTATTAATAACCTATTTCCGAATTTGTGGTTTTTTAATATATGTAAATAATATTGAAAAAATTAAAGTCAATAATTTTTAGATAACTACAAATATTTCATTATTATTACTTATGATAAATAATGCTTTGCATTATCAGTAGATATCCTAGAAACCTTGAAATTCACCCACAATTACGTCGAAAACTATTTGCAAAGAGATAAGCGAACTGATAAGATAGTGATTTGCTAATAAATAATTTAACTGTATATTATAATTCTAAAACATTATCTTCGCCTTAATATGGAATGAAAACTCTTAATAACAGAAATTCATTATTTCCAGCGTTTATTAAAAAAAATATTGTTTTCGATGAGAGATTTATTAGATTCAATAATAAATTCAAAATATTATTAAATAATATCATTAATGTCTTGTATTTAACAACTGATTTTTTTTTATAAAATGCACTCGAGACCTAAGATAAAAACGTTGATTTGAACGTATTTAGAAACATTCTAAAATATGTGGTCACATATTTTATTTCTAAGGAGAAAAACAATAGAAACTTTCTTAGAGATTGATTTTCCAATCATCAGAATTCAACTAATTGATCATTAACAATCACAGATTGCAATTCTTCAACAACCGCGAGGGAAAACTAACGAAAGTCTTAATAAATTCAGACTATCCTTTACAATCCATTCCTCAGGTTTCAGTTGCTCATTAAATATACACATTCACGTAAACTCAGATATATAGTGAAATAAAGGATAGTTTTGAATAAAATTGTTATCGTCCTTTGAGACTCAATGAAAAATTGATTCATAAAGGAAAAGAAGTTTTCCTTACCGCACCCTAACCTGAAAAGCTGTACGAAGCAAACATTTTTTCGACGTATTAAATAAATTAAGTAACACTCGAATTGTTCATTAGTACACTTGTTGAATCAACGAGATAATGCTTCTCTGTTTCAATCATAGGATATTTTTATTTTTAATTATTTGTGCAAACACTCGGATTGTCATTTGCCCATTACTCCATTAAAATGGATGAACGTTCATCGATGAAACAAATTTGGAATTTAAAAACCAAACAGTTCCTGCCTCACGCTCAGAGCAAATGACTGCACCTCGTCATCGTGTTTGCAATAACTCAACAAGTCAATGATGAGTATGTGAAGATATACTACAGAAATGATCCTGTGAAGTATGATCTTGCCGGAAATGTCGTTTACCTGAGTACTTAAAGGAACCAGCTGTAGTTGGGTGGCGAAAAAAAAAATATGCGCCATCTATTGACAAGTCCAATACCGCAAATGTCTTCTTTGCGAAATATTTACATTATTCTTAAATTTTAATTAATAATAATTATTTAAACAGTTATTAAATATATGCTGAGTTTAGGCGTTAATTTTAGATAAGCACGAATAAACGAGTTGCCTTATGGACTTTTTAAAGGCTTTTTAATATCTCATAATTCGTAATTATTATTAAATAAGTTTTAATGTGCTTTGCAGTGTTTCTAAATTCGATGGAAAAAATCCCTGCAATATGAAACATGGGAATAGAGAAGAATTATGAAATATATTATTGAAACGTTTCCCTATTTTGTGTCCACTATTGTGGTAAATTGAAAAAAATGTTGGAAATCTTCCTCATAATAATGGCTTGACGGAACAAAGGTGCGAGTGGAAGTTCATTTTGCAAGTTAACTCTATCCTATACGTTTATGCTTTAAATTCTAGTATAAAATGTATTCCTATAAATCAATTTGGTATAATTTGTAAGTACACTGAATGAAATAAAATATGAATATGAATATGAATACCTACTCAAGACCTAATCTTCTTTGGCGGGTACACATATTTTTTTTATTCTTTCATCATACAGTAGCTGCGTAACCAGATGAGATTACCACAAAGTCAAGTTCATTCATTTGCCGATGCTCAGTAAATAAAACTATTATAATATAAGTAGTGTGATATTGAACAGGTAAAGTTGTTAAATGCATAAATTATCATTTTTCTCAATAAACGGATTTCTATAACATATGTATATAAAAGTATGCTTTAAGTTTGAATTCAATGCAGCAACAAACTAACTCAAAGTTTTGAAAAAAAATGTTGTATTTGGTCGACCAGGAAGTCATTCTTATATAGAAATTCGTTCTTAAGTTACGTGAAGATTTAATTGATAAACTTGGAATTTGTCAAATTAACATGTTTGGTCCTTTTGTGGTGTATAGGGTTTACTTTTGTGCATTTTTGCTATCATTGAAAATATGTATACAACATAAGGAACGCAGAAGACAGTTTCTTAAATATATTGCTTCTTTTAAAGCCTCCAACATGACGATATGTTCTGCTTTAGTTCGCAACTGTGGCTTGTTTTCTGCTTTAGGTTTTTGTAACCATCAGTTATCTCAATATTCACTTCGCACTCTTCCAATGTGACTCATTGTAGCAGTGGTCGTATTGGGTCAAAAAACTTACACTATGTGCAATATCGGGTCTTGTCAATGCCGTTAAATACATTAGACTACAACTGCTTATGTTAGCGCTAGCCAGAAGTCGTTATCTGGTCTTAACAGTGTTTCGATTACAGTAAGGAAGTCACATTCTAGAGTTGTATCAGTTATACAAAGTTACATAGTTCTCAAACGTTTTCTTTTTTCTAACTGATCTTTTTACTGTTTCTGTGTTATCTTCATTTTTTACCTGGCGTGTTTCTTCATTATTTGGGGTTTGTTCTTCTGAAGTATCTTGTTGGTTTTCAATGTTAGCTCCCACAGAATTTAAGATTGTAACCAACACGCTATTTACTCTTCCTGGTTTGATCATACAGTATATATTTTTTCGTGTGATCACTGTACCCCAAAATAAACATCTTTCTGGATTTCTTATCGCATTTGGTTCTCTGTCCAAAAATTCTTATGTGGCTTACATCAGGTTTCTTGTTATTCCACACGTCAAATGGTATTTTATCCTTAATTGCTGAACAAATTGATCTGTTCCTTAGATATGCAGCAGAGCAGTATCCACAGTTTCTGTACAAAACATTGTTTCAAAATTCGCGTCGGAAAGCAAACATCTTGCATTTTTTTTACCAAAGTTCTGTTGATTCTCTCTGATGGGCCATTTTGTTTGGTATATTATGCCATGATACTTTAAAACCTTCTGTAATTCTTTATTACAGAATTCGGTTCCTCCATCAGATCGTAGAATCTTAATTTTTCTTTCTTGCTGGTTTTCAACTTCATTCTTAAATATCTTGAAATATTTGAGGACTTCTCCGTTGGATTTATGGTAAAATATTTCGATTCTCCAATAGACTTGTTTTTCATTGGCCCGTACAAGTCTGTGTGAATGATATTCAATATTACTTTTGATCTCGTCTTGATTAAATCTGATGAATGTATGTGTCCAAGTCTCCTATGCCATATGTTTTCTGATACATTATTTGCAGTAGCAAGCACTCACTTAATTTTACAAAATTTAGTCTATATACATTTTGTATAAGTTCAGCTACACCAACTAAAACACTATTTCTGTTAAAATAGTTGCAGGAATTCTTTGTGAAGTTGACTGAGTTTCCATTTTTAATAATTTTTAGTCATTAGACCAGGAACACAAATTACATTTTTGATCACTACACTATGACTGACATTATTTACCACTGTTGTTATATCAATATCTCCTAAACATGTGGCTGTGAGTCTTCGTTTATTTGCAACTATAATTTCCCGAATACCACAATCATATGACTTATTGTTCATAAATTGTTCATCGTAAATACAAATCGAATAATGAATAGTCTGGTTATTTCATATTTGATCAAATGCGACAAGACTGTAAATCACTTATCAACCATCTTTATAATTGATACCTATATAAAACTGAATCAAATATACATAGAAACTGCAACTTATTTTGGAAGTTTGTTAATGAATATAAAAATCATCTCACTTTTCTGCAACCATGTTTCTTGATAATAAACTCACCACAAATCTGTACAAATGGGTGAAATTTTGCAGATTTTTTTGCTACAGTATATACTACTGATAATTTCAGTGTTAAGCCACTAAATAATGACGTTTTTAAAGAAACTGTAATAGATCGTTCGTTTTCTTTAAAATGTAACAATCAAATTATTTTTAAATGTATTAATAACTTAAAATCTTCCAGCTCAATACACTCAGTGGTATTTTATTTTACTATTCAAAACACTTCACGTAAACTCAACCCATCAATAGTGATTTGGTTGATTGAGTTACTTGAACATAATAATAACTTTGATTAAAACACTTAGAACCTTTCTTCAATATTTTATTTTTATCCAGATGCACATTTCGGACACAATGTGTGCATTATCAATGGTTTGATACAAAATCAATAGTGGTTTAAAAACATGGCTAAATGTTTTCATTTTTTATACAAACCGTATGAATATGAATTGATATATATATGAATTTCTTGATAATTTTTGTACACGTGTCTTTAAAACTATTAGGCAAAGTAATAATGATATTTTTACAAATATAAAATATTGATTTAAAAAAGGTTTTTATTCATATAGGTGTATAAAAAAGGTATAGAAGCCTCTTTAGCTCAGTGGCAGAGCACTGGTCTTGTAAACCAGGGGTCGTGAGTTCAATCCTCACAGGAGGCAACGCTTTTTATATTAATAAATAAGAAAAACATATTGTCAACAGAACAATTGATGCTTGGTCCAATCACACATTAACATTATCAATAACAACTGATTTGTTATTTATCTTCAAATTAAATCTCCAAAATATATGTGACGACCCTACTAACTTTTTAAAGGGTTAATATTGGATTATTCAATATATCCTCGTGTATATTATATAGATTAAAATGTTGATTACGTGTACTGTTAAGAAGGAAGTCCAAAAAATAAAATAAAAAATAAAGATTCTTCAAGTGTATTATAATTTTCTAGCATTCTTTCAGTAGTATCTCATTCAGTTTTCTACAATTTTTTTATCAATTTGTCTACAAGATTTCTATCATTTTCAAAACTTCATACATTTTTCAAGAATATTCCACCATTTATTTATTTATTTTAAAGGGCTTTTCGAACAGCTCTTGGTTTGTCCTAAGAATTATCCAGAAAAATCTCTGTTAAATTCCTTCGAGGGTTACACAATTTTACTTCTCTGTCTGAATTAATAAATTTTCAGTAGTTCTTTCGGGATTTTTAAAATATTTTCTTAGCAAAATTAGAAGAGATCTCAGATTTATAAGAAGTTTCTCTTCTTAATTCGAATATTTTTTCAAAATTGTCATAAAAATCTTATTTTTATTTCTATATTTTTAGAATTTTCTCTTCGATTTTTTTAATGTTTAGATAATTCTTTTAAAGGTTTTCCAGTATCGCTTGTTTTATCTTAACAGAATCTTTGGTTTACTCTATTGAAAATTTTAAAAATATTATCTGTCAAATAATGAGATTTTTTTTAAAGTTATAAAGTTTTTAAATATATTTTAAGATTTCTAAAATTGATTCAATCATTTTTCTTTCTGATTCCTACAATTTTTCTCGGCAGTTCTAGAATTTTCCAGTAATTTGTCACTTTTCTTCTTGAAGTTCTAAAAAAAAAATTAAGGTCAAAATGACATAAATATAATATATCACCTAATTAAAGGGAAAATAAGCATATAAAAGTTAAGTATATGTATCCCAAGCTGTTATACTACAAATAATTAAAGGAGAGGTTATGGGTTTGAGTGGAAGATCATCTAAAAAAGTAAACTCCGCTATTCGACATGGTGTTTAAATTTTATGTATATTTTTCTTTTAATTTTGTATACATCAGTTTATTTGAGAATAAAAGAATAAATGAATACTAAATTTCTCGTGTTCTATAAAATTTTCAAATTTTTTTCTTCATTCTCCTTTTCCTGATTGTTTAATTTTTCTTTCTTTATCTTATCAAAATCTTCCAACAAGTATTAGCTTATTTTATAAGAATTTTCTTAAGATTTCTCATCTATATTGCAAAATTGATTTTATTGGGGAATAACAAGGTATCTTTTAAGATTAATTTTTCAGTAACTTAAAGATTTCTATAATTTCCAACATTACTTCTCTTCTTCTATGTAGTTTTACAACGATCTATAGCTTATTTTACAAAAA
This sequence comes from Ontholestes murinus, assembly GCA_963969525.1. Taxonomy (NCBI): domain Eukaryota; kingdom Metazoa; phylum Arthropoda; class Insecta; order Coleoptera; family Staphylinidae; genus Ontholestes; species Ontholestes murinus. The sequence goes on from OZ018396.1 coordinate 6,495,744, forward strand.
TTCTAGAAATCTTTGCACATTGTGAAAATTGTTTGATAATACAAAGGGAAATATCACATATAAACATAATACAAAGCTTAACTTGGTTTATTAAATGAAATAATCTAGAACTATATAAAATACATGCATTTATGTTATATGCACACATAGAATTATTCTTCCAGATATCAAACATTTTTCATTTCTATATACTTTTGCCTTTTCGAAATTTCTTTAATTTTTCAGGGAAAAGAAAGAACTAGAGTGGAAGGGAGAGGTGATCGAGAGGGTGAAAGTGTTCAAGATCTTGGGTTTATGTTTAAGAGTTAGGGAGGTTGTTATGGGGAGCATATTAAGTGGGCACAAGGGAAGGCAAGGAAAGCGTGGGGATGGTAAGAGATATATCATATAAGGGATGCGTGTGTGATACCGGTCTTGATGTATGAAGCGGAGGTATGATAAATTGGAGAGAGAGCAGTTGTGTTTCCTGAAGCAGATGTTGAAAGAAAAGAAGAAAATGAAGAAACGGTTGCTGCTTCATGAAACGAAGTGGTCAAGTATGAAATGAAAGTATGGGTATTTGAAGAGGAGAGATTGGTAAAGCATGTGTAGATGAAGAGTGAGAAGGAGAGAAGGAGGAGAATGTATTAGAGGGTGGGTTTGTCAGAGGTGAAGTAGTGGCTAGAGCAAGGGGTGAATGTGACGGGCTTCGTGCTTGAGAAAGCGAATGAGGTGGAGAGGTAAAAATGATAAATATGTGTGGAGAGAAGTGGATAGAAAGTGGTAAGTACATGCGAGGAAGTCGCATGGAAGAAAACCGCTTCGGAAGCGAGGAAGGGAAGAAATCGCCCATCCATACGGAGAATGCATGTCTGCAAGGATGACTGTCATAGAAATGCAAGGAAGTAAAAGAAGATTGGGTGGATGGCTGTAGAAACATGAAAGAGTGGATGAGTGAAGACGGGGACAGATTTAAGATCATGACGAGATTGGATGGGAAAGAGAGAAGGAAAAGGGTGATAGGGTGAAGAAGTCAGAAGTAACACATCACTTGATAAGTCTCCAATCTAACTAAGAAAAGCATTTTATTTTTAGATATTCCACATACATTCTTTCCAACGTTTCTCTAACTTTTCTGTCAATAAATATTTTTGATATACGAGTATATCTTCCATCATGACATAAAATTCACCTTAGTGCATTTACTCAGTCAATCTACAGTCATTAAACTACCTAAATCAATAATATGCTATAAAAATGTATTAAATAAAATTTGTGAGGCAAGGGAGTGGAGTTTTAGTAAGAATCTGACACTACCTAGAGGATCGGCCTCTATGTGTCATACGAAAGATCTCTCCACTTCCACGAAAACAAAAGCAAAATTTAACTTCACATTTCAAAATTAAGAAGTAGGAGGGAAAGTATCAGGAAGTTTCAGACGTGATACAGGGCTGCCCGCTAAACCTAATGCTTTTTAATTTATATAAAAGAATTAGATGAGGTATCCTAAACTTTTCTTCAAATATTTCTTTACCAAAAAATGCCTTCAATGGTTGTAAAGTCTACAAGCTTTGCAATTACTAGAACTTTCTAGTAATTTCTATTCAATTGTACAGATATTTAAATTATTCTTCAATTTCTCTAGAATTTTCCATCTTTTCCTCCTCTCTACCTTAACGGAATCTTTAAAAACTTTTTTAGTTCATTTGTAGCAATGTTTCTTCTAAATTTCGATATTTTTAAAAGAAACTTCTAGAATTTTTGAGTAATTTTCTTTCCTGGTAACTATTCCAATAAGTTCGTAATTTTCAAAAAAATATTAATTTAACTGCGGCAATTTTTATTTGTGATTTTTAGATTTATCCAGAAATTTCTCTACCAAATCCCTAGATATTTTTAGCATTTTTTTAAATCGTTTCCATTATTTCTTGGTTTATTTTATAGAAATTATATTTTGTCAAGTTTCCTAAAAGTTTTATATATATTTCTTTCATATTTCTAGATTATTTTTCAAGATTTCTTATATTTTTTAGAAATTTCTCTATGAAACTTCTATAACTTTTTATCTATTTCTATCCTTCAACTCGACACAACGCTTTCCTTTCACGTTGTAAGGAAATTCTACAACGGTTCTAGATATTTCTTCATCACTTTCTCTACGAGATTTCTATAATTACAAAATTTTTACCATTTGTTTTTCTTTATTTTAAAGAAATTTTTGAACAACTTTTGGTTTATTCTAATATCCAGAAATTTCTCTGTTAAATTCCTTCGAGGGTTACAGAATTTTCGGTTACTGTTTTTCTGAATTAAAAAAAAATCAGTAGTTCTTTCAGGACTTTTAAAAATATGCTCTTATTATAATTAAAATATAGTTCTTGATGTACTCTTTAATTCAATTTTTCTTTTAAATTTATCAGAAGTTTCTCGTCTTAATTCGAAGATGTTTTTTTTTTCAAGATTTTAAAATTGCCATGAAAATCTTATCTATATTAAGAATTTTCTCTTCGATTTTTAAAATTTTTAAAAAATTCTTTTAAAGGTTGCAAGTTGACTTGTTTTATCTTATCAGAATTTTTGTGACTCTATTAAAATTTTTTAGAATTTTCTCGTGTTTTTTTCAGATTTCTAGAATTGATTTAATAATTTTTCTTTCAGATTCCTACAATTTTTCTCAACGGTTTTACAATTTTCCAGTAATTTGTTACGTTTCTTCTTGAAGTTTTAAAGACATTTTAATGCTTAGTTTCCAGAGTTTTTCGGGTTGTATAAAATTTTATTTAGTTTTTCATCATTCTTCTTTTATTAATTGTTTAATTTTTCTTCCTCTATCCCACGTTTCAAGTTCTTTTTCAAACGGATTCCTTTTTATTGCCTAGTAATTTGAGGGTAGTCACAATATTTGCCAGTAATCAACATCAGAATTAATCAATTCATATTTCGAATAATAAACCTAATAGTTTATAAAACCGCTATGACAATGTAACGAAATCAATTAACCCTTTTCACCCCGCCTCCTGCACTCATTCAATTTTAAAAATCTGAAATCAACACAGAACAAATGAAAAAAGTTTTTTAACCACCCTTAATCTGTGTTTAGATTATCAATTCTTTACTTATTATTTCATAATGTTTCACCAAGAGATAAGTGAGAAAATTGTTCAAGATAAAAGTGTTTAGATCTTTAAGATAACAATAACAATATTTTTGTTTTTGTAAATTGAACTAAATTTTAACATTCAGTTTCTATTTTTAGAAGGCAAGAAAAAATTGTTATTCCATTCAGATCCGTGGACATACGTATGTATATGTGTGTGTAACGAATATGTTCGAGTTGCACACGCGGGTTGTAACACAATCGTAATGTCGAGACCCGGCTGTTACCATAGTAACAGAACCTCGGGTCCTTCCCGTGACTTTTGCAGGACGGCCGTAGGATTATGATGATCCTGACACATGCAACAACAGCTTACAGCCAGATAGTTGTTCCTGCGAGGCCACCGGACTGTGAATGTACGTTGAGGGCCGACATAAAGGAATACATTATGAAATTTACGTATTAGCAATTCTGATTTATCAAAATCAATTTTAGGATTGATGGCTTGTATTATAAATAAAGTTATTTAGATAATAATGTAATAAAAAGCATAGTTTTTTTATACATAGTTGTAAAAAATCTTAAAAGTTATCATCATAGATGTGTGAAACGTGATATGGCGAACGTCATTTTTACTTAACCAGACGTCATGAATAATGAATTCGGGGATTACCCGGGCTTGTTAACGTGCGTAGAATAAATTAATTTGCGGTGGCTGTGCCGTACAAGTAAGTTTTATTTACTGACAGCATTCGGAATTGGCGTAGATATATATTATTTACTATACACGCTATTTTCATTAATTGCTATCATATTTCAAAATGTCTGAATACGTTGAAAGATTATTATGTACAGTACTTTATAATTAAACAATTATTTAACAATTCGTTTCTGTCTTACATAATTATATATTAAATTGTTTGTTTGTTTATCATCGTATAAAAGAGTAATTAGATTAAATAATGGTGCCCAACATGGGGACCTCGCTTAATGTAAAATATTTGATTGTGGATATTAAGCGAGGTCCCCATGTTGGGCACCATTATTTAATCTAATTACTCTCGCTTAATGTAAAATATTTGATTGTGGATATTTTACATTAAGCGAGGTCCCCATGTTGGGCGCCATTATTTAATCTAATTACACTTTTATACGACGGTAATAAAATTTCATTCTGTATTCTTCTTACCCGCCAAGACGAGAAAGGACTTGGAATCAGTTTAATTTTTTCGGGCTAGTATTTGATTCAATTTCGCCCCGTACTTTTTTTTGTACGAGGCGAAACACACAACAATGGTTAATACTTAAAATCCCGTTGTCGGAAATTATTCAGCAAAGGATCTGCCCTTAATAATGGGGGAGGCACGAACGAGTACTCGGTTAATTCCACTTTTGTTTAAAGTTTCATTGCAACGGCGCAGGACTTATGGACGTAATGGGCTGCCGGCGTTTTCCTCCCTCGCCCCTCACCACTTTCCATTCGTTGTGTCGGCGATGAATTTATTTTTTTACACAAAGTTTGCCGATATGTTTACACGACCACGCGCGTTTGATGTATTATCCACCCTTTATCGGTTATGGAAATAAAGGGCGTGCTGTTATTCAAAACAATGTTTTAATTGTACAGCGGCACAATTTATTCGGGACAAAAACAGAAAATTTTATAAGGGTTGAAATTTACAATATTTAAATTGTAATTTATATTGATATAAGATAAGATATGCGTTTACAGATTTTATTTTAATAAGATCATATTTATTAAATGATATACAAGTCTGCTTTCTTCTCAAATTTTATTAATAGAGAGAAAACACCTTTATTGTAGATAGCGTTACAATTATATAATTATAATGTTTCTTCGTCCTCTTCCTCTTGGCTATCGACCGTAGGTCTTTTAGCCTTTGTAATAATAGTAGTAGAAGTGTTTGACTATCGACCACGTGTATGTTAATGAGATTTTTACTTTAATTGTATTAATATTTATTATTATCAAATATTAAACAAAATTACTTTGCCTCCTGTGAGGTTTGAACTCACGACCCCTGGTTTACGAGACCAGTGCTCTACCACTGAGCTAAAGAGGCTATACAATCAATTTTCAAGTTTAAAGTGGTATAAAAAAGTAAAAGTATTCTTAATATTGAAATGTACCATGAAGTGAACGCCGTTAAGATCCAAGAATCAATTTTAAAAATTTATAATAGCCTGTCTTGCAAATAAACGTATTACTCACTTTATTTTTAAAGGATCTATATAAAAGATCTATTTAATGACTTCCAAAATATTTTGAGTTAAACCCGTTAGATTAATTTAAATATAGATACGTGTATTGTTTATTTATTGAAGTGAACAACACCACAAATTACTTCTTAATAATCTATCTGAAACATTCCATTTGAACAATCAATTCTGTAAAAACTTCTTTTTGCAGTTACATGAAGATTTAATTTAAACACTTAGAAAAGAAACACTAACACTTCAAAATTTAGTTTTTATTTCGCTGGATGTAATCGATACTGTATTATATTATATTTTGTATACACAAATATTGATAATTACTAATCTTACTTCAAAGGGACTCGTTAAATAATAAACTAATTAATTAATTTGATATTTGTTTCAAAGTAATAAGCAAATAATAATGTTTAGAAAAAAATTGTTTATGTTACTTGAAAGGTGTATAGCCTCTTTAGCTCAGTGGCAGAGCACTGGTCTTGTAAACCAGGGGTCGTGAGTTCAATCCTCACAGGAGGCAACGCACTTTTTACATTCAATTATTTAATACATACAAAATTTAAAACTCTTAATAAGTATAATAAGTAAGAAAAAATTAATATAAAAGGAACAATCCATGTTTTTTTTCAATCACTCATTAATAACTCACTTATTGAAGAAAGAAAACAGGATCACTTTGTTTTACCATTTTTTATTTAACAAATTACACGTGACTATAATTTCGACTATCAACTAGTCATTATTAAGCATACAGTGTAAACAAATAATTTCTTCAGTATATTCAAGATGTACCACAAAGTAAACGCCTCCACAATTAAACATTTAACTCATTTATTATTTTATATATAGGAATATACGAGGGCCATTCAATAAATAATGCCTCATATTCATTTTCTCCATAATGAGCAAAAAAGTTGTACTTCTAGGTACTTCAGGTTCAATGTTTCTCCTTCCGGTGGACGAAGTTTCGAATCATTCCAACAGATGGCAGAGCTGTAGTAAATTTTTAAAATGGCGTCTGTAAGTGATCCACGTTATAAACAGCGAGCAATGATTTAGTTCTTGATTGCAGAGAAGGAAACTGTGGGAAATATCCATAAACGTTTGTGTGCAGTGTATGGAGATTGTGCTGTCGCTAGGAGCAATATCGGGAGGTGGGCAAAGAGAGTTAAGGCGTCAGAAAGTCCAACAACTCAACGTTTCAAGCGTTTGGTGATGAAACCTAGGTGCACCACTTTAAAGACCTTGGACAAACTCAAGGCATGACAAGAATCCGGCTGAAATTATGATCCTGCACGATAACGCACGCTCTCACACAAATCTCAGAAACCGGGAACACCTCACCAAATAGGGTTGGATAACATTGCCCCATCCACCATACAGCCCAGATCCGGCACCATTAGACTTCCATCTCTTCGGACCTCTTAAAGACGGTTTGCGTGAAAAACACTTCGATGGTGATGATGAGAGCATAATTCAAGCGGCGAAAACATGACTTCGTGCACAGGTCAAGAGTTGGTACCTGCAGGGAATACAGGCACTTGTTTCACGCTTGCGTAAGACCGTACAAGTTGATGGAGACTATGTTGAAAAATAGTACGTGTAGAAGAAACATATAGCTATATTGTCACCAAAATTTAACACATTTAAACAAATAGTTTCTAAAAAAAAACAATATGGGGCATTTATTATTGACCCACCCTCGTATATGACAGGTTTCCTCAATTTAGGGAAGCTCTACGAAAAAATTTTTTTTCGTCTACATTTATTATTTTTAAAACTGCGCGCATGATTTAATTTATTGTTTAATTGCAAAACTAACGACGATCAGTACTTAAAGCTAAAGTATATATGTAGGGTGGGCGGGTGGTCTTGAAACCACCCTTCCATCAGTAGAAGATACACAAGAGTTTTAATTTATAACTTAAATGCATTAATTTCTATCTTTGTGAGAAATAATTTTAATCATATAAATTTATAACTATACACTAAAAATGTGAAACAAACCCTGTTGTGTATTCTATTGGTTGAAAAGTAAGATAGAGACTACCCACACACCCTACATATTCATTTGAAAGTCAGTTACTAATCGTCGTTACGTTTTCAAAGAAATTAATGACAAAATTGTTAGCCTGAGCCAAAACATTGAAAAAGTTGAATTTATCGTAAATTTTATTCCATTAAATCGTTACAAATGTAATTAACCAGAATGTATACTTTATATACATAAAAAATATAAAATAAACCGTGTAGTATGTTCTATTATATATATACAGGGTGAGTTTTTTTCGATGTTTTCTATGGGGATCTCGGAAACTATAAGAGATAGAGAAACGGTTAAATGGGGAAAGAAGTGTAGATTAACGAGACGAATAAAATTCCACTTTCAAATTTTTCAAAAAAGTCGAGGGTAACTAGATATTTTGAAAAAAGTAAAAAGTGTCAATTTTTTCAAATCAATATATCTCCGTTATTATAATAGATAGGAAAAAACTGCAAAAGACAAAGTTTTAGATAATTTTATGTAGATTAATAAAAAATAATCAGAACATTTGTATCGCCATTATTTTCCGAGATATGATGCAAAATTACATTTTTTAAATGAAAACCATAGTTGGCTATAGCCTCATTCAAAAGGTAATTTTTTTCTTTTTAATCCAATATCACATACGACATAGTTATTTCTAAAAATAAGTGAGTTATAGTCATTTTAAATTTTATTATAAATAAAAAATTTGTAGCCATGAAAAAGATGAAAGTAAAACAATTGCAGTTGTTTATAATAATAGCAATATTGTAATTATTAGTTCTACAAAGTTAAATAAAAATGGAAAACCAGCATATGTATAATAATTTTGTAATTATCAAATAGCCTTCTGTATGTGGTATAAATCCATTTGTCAAGAGGATAATACGTTTCTTACAAAAATATTATGAACAGATGAATCGCGATTCACTAATTGTGGTATTTTTAATCGCCACAATGAACATAGATGAACTTAAGAGAATCCACGAGAAGTTTCACAGAGAAAACTACAAATTAAATTTGGGTTTAATCCATGGTGTGTTTGGATTAATAATTCTCGGTCCATATATTTTTTAGAGCTCACTAAGTGAAACTGATTACTTTCAATTTCTTCAGAAAACATTTGAAGATACGCTCGATTGTTTAAATTTATCATTACAAGCAAGATTAAAATGGTTCCAATATGACGGTGCTCTACCTAATAACATGTTGGCTTTACAAATTATTTAAATGATGCTTTTTCTAACTCATAAGTGGGAAGAAATAAACCAATCCCAGGGCCACCTAGATCTCCCGATATGCGCGTTTTAGAATTTTTTCTGTGGGGTTATGTAAAAAACAAACTATATGAAAAATCATATCAATCTGTGGAGGATCATAAACTAGTTGTTATTGAAACATTTAATTCAATTTACATGAAAATAGTCAAAAAACCATAAATTCAATTTTAAAAAGATATAATTTATGTCACAATAGTATTAATAGTGGACTCTTTGACTATATTTTTTAATATTAAAATTTCTCTCCCGTTAATATATTGATAATTACAGAATTACTTTATGCAGTTGTTTCATTTTGATTTATCTCTGTAAAACTAATGATTACAATATTGCTGATATTATAAACAACTGCAATTGTTTTACTTTCATCTTTTTCATGGCTACCCATTTTTTTATTTATAATAAAATTTTAAATGACTATAACTCACTCATTTTTAGAAATAACTATGTCGTATGCCATATTGAATTAAAGAGAAAAAAATTACCTTTTGAATGAGGTCACAGCCAACTATGGTTTCCATTAAAAAAAATGTAAGTTTGCGTCATATCTCGGAAAATAATAGCGATAAAAATTTTCTGATTATTTTTTATTAATCTGCATAAAATTATCTAAAACTTTGTCCTTTACAGTTTTTTTCTATCTGTTATAATAACCGAGATATATTGATTTGAAAAAATTGACCCTTTTTACTTTTTTCAAAATATCTAGTTACCCTTGACTGTTTTGAAAACTTTGAAAGTGGAATTTTATTCGTCTCGTAAATCTACACTTCTTTCCCCATTTAACCGTTTCTCTATCTCTTATAGTTTCCGAGATCCCCATAGAGAACATCGAAAAAAACTCACCCTGTATATATATATATATATATATATATTTAAAAACTTTACGTGAAAACAGTTTTTAATTTTTTGGATACTCTATAAAAAATTCTGTTGTAGTTTTTATGAAACTAATCTAGTGATCGTGCTTAAATTAAAGGTGTATAAAATTTCGGAAAATCAGAAGAAAAATTGCTGGAGAATTCGAGAATATAAAAAGATAGAGCAAAAAGAATAAAAAATCCTATAAATTTGAAGATAAACATGATAAGAAAATTACAATAAAATAGAACCATTAATAACTAAAAAGAAAAAAAAAGAAATACTAAAAAAATTAGAAGGCTCTGAAAAATCTAGAAATCTAGAAGGAAAATTGGTCAGAAAATCTATAAATCTAAAAAAAACTGTTTTAGAAATTGTGAAATAAATTCTCTGGTCTTTAATAAATCTGTAAATTGAAATGAAAATATGAAAATTTTCGAATATAAATAAAGTAAAAGATTGTGATTAAGAGATTATGAAAAAATAGAATAATCAAAGGAATTTTAGAAGTTGTGAAGGAAATTCTCTCAATTTGAAAATTGCTTAAGTATTCTAAGAAATTTAAAAACTAGACTAGGAAAAGTTAAAATTTAGAAATTCCGATAAATTCTAAACACCATTACTAGAATATCTCTAATAGTAAAACACTCTAAGGATTCTAAAAATCTGATTGAAATTCTAGAAACTTTAAAGAAATTTTAATAAAACGAAACAAGAAATTCCTTGAAAATTCTTAGCATCTAGAACGAAAAATTGTAAAGGCCTAGACAAATATTCTTATAAATTCAAATAAAAAATCTTGAATAGGTTATAATAGTTATTCTAATGATTGGAATTTTTTTCAAAAGTTGATGATAACTTGATTTAGAATAATGGAAGGAATGCCGAAAAATTCTGAAAAATTTTATAACATTCTGAAGAAATTCTGGTAAAAAATTGCTTAAAATTCCAATTTGGAAATTGCTGTAAAATTTTATAATTGTGTTAAGAAAGTTGCTTTAAATTAATAGATGGTTTTAAAGAAAAGTCCGACAAATAATGAAAAAATAAAAGAAATGTAAAAAAGTTGTATATACACTTAGAAAAAAAAACGGAAATCTAGAAGGGAAATTGATCAAAAATTCTAGAAATCTGGAAGAAAAGTTTCTGTAAATTTTAGAATTGTGAAGGAAATTGTATCAATTTGAAAATTGCTAAATTTTTTAACTAAAATAGCAAAAATAATAAAAATTTACTTTAAGAAAGGGCTACAATCTATCCACCCAAATTATTAATTTTTTTGTTGCATAAACTAAGGATTTATTATTTTTGAAACTGCACGCATGTTTTAATTTATTGTTTAATTAAACTAACGACAATTAGTAGTTAAGGTTAATGTACATAAGCAGGTTGGGCGGGTGGCCTCTAACCCACCCTCCAATCAGTAAAACATACACAAGGGTTTTAATTTATAACTCAAATCCATAAAATCTTTTCACCTGAAGAAGCTGCAGTGTAGCGAAACAATTGTAGTGAGTAAAATAAAAAGTTGAAAATCATCAATAGTTTACTATTATTATTATATTAAGTGAAGTAAGATTAATCAGATTTATATATTACTATACAATAAAAATATTAATCAAACCTTGTTGTATATTTTATTGACTGGAGGGTGAAATAGAGGCCCACCATACATATGCACTTTAACTTCAGTTACTGATCGTGGTTACGTTTTCAATGAAATTAGTGACAAAATTGTTGGCTTGAGGGAAAACATTGAAAAAATAGATTTTAAATTTAAAAAATTGTCAGTTAGGTTTCCATAAATTGAAGAAAGAGAAATAGACCACCCATCTAAACGTTTCGCTTTTTTCTAATTTAAACTAGAATGTTGTTAAAAAGTTTTGTATTTACCCAAGGGTTTTAATTTTTAATTTAACTGAAAAAGTAACAACGATCAGTAACTGAAGTTAAGGTGTATATGTAGGGTGGGTAGGTGGCCTCTATCTTACCCTCCAATCAGTAAAACATATGCGAGGGTTTTGATTATTAATTTTATTCCATTCTATCGTTGTAAATGTAATTAACCAGAAAAATTACTTATTATACATAAAAAAATCATAAAATAAACGCTGTAGTATGTTGTATTAATTAGAAGGTGGGATAGAGGCCACCCACCCACCCTATATATGTCTCTTAACTTCAATTACTGATGGTCGTTACGTTTTCAAAATAATTAATGACAAGATTGTTAGCTTGAGCAAAAACATAGAAAGTTTATCGTAAATTTAAAAAATTGCCAATCGCATTTTCTTGAACTGAAAATAAGGTTGTAAGCCACCCACCTCATCTCTTTGTTTTTTTTTTCTGACCTCAAATAGAAATTAGTTAGTAATTTTTGTAAGTACACAACGGATTTTTTAATTTCACTGAAAAAGTAACAACGATCAGTAACTGATGTTAATTTATTTATGTAGGGTGGGTGGGTGGCCTATGACCTACCCTCCAATCAGTAAAACATACGCGAGGGTTTTAACTATTAATTTTATTTCAATAAATCCTTGTAAATGTAGTTGACCAGAAAAATTACTTATTATACATAAAAAATATAACACAAACGTGGTAGAATGTGCTATGAATTGGAGGGTAGGATAGAGGCCACCCACCCACCCTACATATGCACATTAACTTTAGTTACTGATCGTCGTTACGTTTTCAAAGAAATTTATGATAATTTTTTTAGCTAGAACGAAAATGTTTTAAAAGTAGAATTTACTGCAAGTTAAAAAATTGTTAATTGGATTTTATTTGAATTAAGAAAGAGTTATAAACCACCCACCTAATTTTTGTCATTTTTTAACTTAAACTAGAAAATTATTAATATTTTTTGTAATTACACAAGGGATGTACTTTTTCATTTAATTGAAAAAGTAACAACGATCAATAACTGAAATTAATGTATATATGAGGGTGGGTGGGTGGTCTCTATCCCACCCTTCAATCAGTAAAACCTAAGCGAGGGTTTTAATTATTAATTTTATTCCATTAAATCGCTGCAAATGTAATTAACCAGAATGATTACTTAATATACATAAACAAATATAAAATAAACGCTGTAGTATGGTCTATTAGTTGGAGGGTGGGATAGAGGCCACCCACCCACCCTACATATGTACATTAACTTCAGTTACTGATCGTCGTTGCGTACTCTAAGAAATTAAATACAAATATGTTAATGTAAGTGTATACTTTAGAAAAGCAGAATTTTGATAACTAAAAAGATATATATATCCAATAAGTTTCCTCAATTTAAGAGAGGACAACGAACCACCCACCGAAACTATTTATTTTTGTGGCATCAACTAGGACTTTTAATATTTTCGAAAATTCAAGCATGATTTAATTTATTGTTTAATTGCAAAACTAACGACGATCAGTAGTTAAAGTTAAAGTATATATGTAGGGTGGGCGGGTGTACTCTAACCCACCCTCCTATCAGTAAAACATATACAAGGGTTTTTAATTTATAATTTAAATCCATAAAACCTTTGTGAGAAATTAGATCAATCATATAAATTTATTAGTAAACATTAAAAATATAAAACAAACCCTGTTTTATATTCTATTGATTGGAGGGTCAGTTAGATGCCACCCACCCACACTACATATGCACTTTAATATCAGTTACTGATAGTGGTTACGTTTCAAAGAAATTAATGACAAAATTGTTAGCTCGAAAGAAAACATTGAAAAAGTAGAATTTTTCGTAAATTTAAAAATAATTCAATTATGCTTTCTTGAATTAAAGAAATTAAAGAAAAGTCTTTAATTAATCTGTAAATCGAAATGAAAAAATGAAAATTTGCGAATATAAATAAAGTAAAAGATTGTGATTAAGAGATTATGAAAAAATAGAATAATCAAGGGAATTTTAGAAATTGTGAAGGAAATTCTCTCAATTTAAAAATTGCTTAAGTATTCTAAGAAATCTGAAAACTAAACTAGGAAAAGGTTAGAATTTAGAAATTCCGATAAATTCCAAACATCATTACTAGAATATTTCTAATAGTAAAACACTCTAAGGATTCTAAAAATCTGCTTGAAATTCTAGAAACTTTTTAATAGAATGAAACAAGAAATTCCTTGAAAATTCTTAGCATCTAGAACGAAAAATTGTAAAAAAGGCTTAGAAAAATATTCCTATAATTTTAAAGAATTGGATTGGAATTTTTCTCAAAAGTTGATAAAATAGAAAAAAATTAAAAATTTACATTAAGAAAGGGACTACGAACTACCCACCCAAAATATTAATCTTTTGTTGCATAAACTAAGACATTTATTATTTTTGAAACTGCACGCATGATTTAATTTATTGTTTAATTGCAAAACTAACGACGATTAGTAGTTTAAGTTAAAGTATATATGTAGGGTGGGTGGGTGGCCTCTAACCCACCCTCCAATCAGTAAAACATACACAAGGGTTTTAATTTATAACTCAAATCCATAAAATCTTTGTGAGAATTAAGATTAATCAGATATATTTATTACTATACAATAAAAATATTAATCAAACTTGTTGTATATTTTATTGACTGAAGGGTGAAATAGAGACCACCCACCCACCCTACATATGCACTTTAACATCAGTTACTAATAGTGGTTACGTTTTTAAAGAAATTAATGACAAAATTGTTAGCTTAAGCGAAAATATTAAAAAAGTACAATTTATGATCAATTAAAAAAATGTCAATTGGGTGTCCTTGAATTCAAGAAAGAACTATAAACCACCCACCTAATCTTTTTGGTTTGTTTGTAACCTAAACTTAAAAATTGTTAATAATTTTTGTAACTACACAACGGATTTATTTTTATTTAATTTAAAACGTAACAACGATCAATAACTGAAGTTAATATGTATATGTAGGGTGGGTGGATGGCCTTTATCCAACCCTCCAACCAGTAAACCACACGCAAGGGTTTTAATTATTAATTTCATTCCATTAAATCGTTGCAAATGTAAATAGCCAGAAAAATTACTTATTAAACATAAAAAATATAACACAAACGTGGTAGAATGTGCTATTAATTGGAGGGTGGGATAGAGGCCACCCACCCACCCTACATATGCACAGTAACATTAGTTACTGATCGTCGTTACGTTTTCAAGGAAATTAATGATAATTTTTTTAGCTAGAACGAAATTATTTAAAAGTAGAATTTACTGCAAGTTAAAAAATTGTTAATTGGATTTTATTTGAATTAAGGAAAGAGTTATAAACCACCCACCTAATAATTGTCATTTTTTAACCTAAACTAGAAAATTGTCAAAATTTTTTGTAATTACACAAGGGTGTACTTTTTCATTTAATTGAAAAAGTAACAACGATCAGTAACTGAAATTAATGTATATATGTAGGGTGGGTGGGTGGCCTCTGATACACCCTTCAATCAGTAAAACATACGCGTGGGTTTTGATTATTAATTTTATTCCATTAAATCGCTGCAAATGTAATTAACCAGAATGATTACTTAATATACATAAACAAATATAAAACAAACGTTGTAGTATGGTCTATTAGTTGGAGGGTGGGATAGAGGCCACCCACCCACCCTACATATGCACTTTAACTTCAGTTATTGATAGTTGTTACGTGTTTAAAGAAATTAGTTATAAAATTGTTAGCTTCAGTGAAAACATTGACAATGTAGAATTTTTCCCAAATTACAAAAATTGTCAATTACTCTATTATTTTTTCTAATCTAAACTAAGAAATGGTTAATAATTTTTGCAACTGCGCAACGAATTTATTTTTAATTTAAATGAAACGGTAAAACATACGCGATGGTTTTACTTATTAATTTTTTTTCAAAAAATCTTTGTAGATTTTATTAACCAGAAAAATTACTTATTATACATAAAAAATAAAAACCAAACGTTTTAGAATGTGCTATTACTTGGAGGGTGGGATAGAGGCCACCCACCCACCCTATACGTCGTTACGTTTTCAAAGAAATTGATGGTAATTTTTTAGTCAGAAATAAATATTTTAAGAGTAGAATTTATCGCAAGTTTAAAAATTTTCAATTGGTTTTTATTTGAATTGAAGAAAGGGTTATAAACCACCCACCTAATTATTGTCATTGTTTAACCTAAACTAGAAAATTGTTAATAATTTTTGTAATTACAGAATGGATGTACTTTTTCATTTAATTCAAAAAGTAACAACTATCAATAACTGAAATTAATGAATATATGTAGGGTGGGTGGGTGGCCTCAGACCCACCCTTCAATGAGTAAATTATACGCGAGGGTTTTAATTAATAATTTCATTCCATTAAATCGTTACAGATGTAATTAACCAGAATGATTACTTAATATACATAAACAAATATAAAACAAACGCTGTAGTATGATCTATTAGTTGGAGGGTGGGATAGAGGCCACCCACCCACCCTACATGCACTTTAACTTCAGTTATTGATTGTTGTTACGTTTTCAAAAGCAATTAATTACAAAATTGTTAGCTTGAGTGAAAACATTGACAATGTAGTATCAAATATTTAAAAAAATGTCAATTAAGTTTCTTTGAATTGAAGAAACAGCTATAAGCCACCCACCTAACCGTTTGGGTTTTTTCTAACCTAAACTAAAAAATAGTTCATAATTTTTGCAAGGAATTTATTTTTAATTTAAATAAAACGGTAACAACGATCAGTAAGTGAAGGTAATGCAAATATGTAAGGTGGGTGGGTGGCCTCTGACCTACCCTGCAATCCTCGTTTGTTATACAAACAAAGTTATCGTGTTTTATTCAATTTACAAAAATATATAACGAAGTAGAAGCCTCTAACATATATAAATGATTTAATAGACTTTTCAAATTATCTAAAATATTAAAATTATTATTAAAAATTATGTAATTTGTAATGTAAGAATTGTCAATGAAAATTCTTTTAGTTACATATTTAAATTAATTAATATAACGGCTGTTAAAGATATTTAAGCCGATCGATGCGTAGCTTTTTCCGGTACGACGGACTAGCAGAGATTCCACCCAATTCGTGCCGACAAAAGAAACCTAATTTAACAAACAAAGCACTAAATCAATCACGGCCGACTGAGGTGATAACGTTTACACTCTTCAGTGTCGTTGCCGTGGCGTTTATTTTAAGGGCGTAATGAAGGGTATCTCCGGAGATGCGACCCACATTTAAATAAACACGGGGATGTTTTATGTTCTCGAAATGTACACCCCGCCGGGCGGACGAAATTAAATTGACTGCGCCCTGTCCCCTTTACCCCCACTCCACTCCAGTCCGACCCGTGTTTATTTCACTAACAGTTGTTTATTTTCAATTTCACACGTTTAAGCGCATCGCTAAAGTTAATTACGCCGCGCCGTCATTTTAATTCGCCGTTAATTTCCATAATAATAAAATCGCCCAATTAAAATTTTATAACAACACAACGAGAACTCTAAATGTATTATTATATAGATATTTATTCAATTTCAAACTTCAAACAAATTTAGTCTAATATTATAAAATTGACGCAGTCGGTAGGATGGTGCAGCAAGTTTAATTTTTCTATTGTCCTTCGTATGCAACCATATATGCACAAACAAACTTTGCTAAAAATAATCTTTTGAATTATATTTAATTTTAAGAAATATAGTTCCAATCATTCATTGATATTAATAAGAACATTCTTTTTACAAATGGCTATATGTAACAGTTGAGCATCGAACGTTATGTGCGTCTGGGTTACATTGAAAAATGTATGAAAATCAACACCCTTCAGGTGATTTTTCAGGCCATCGGATCGCGCGCTCGTGATTTCGCAGGCGGCAGGCTCACGTTTCGGCATAAATAAACCCCAAAGTCGGTGCAGTGGCGAACGCAAAGGATGGGTTTTTTCCTGCTGTTAAGCACGAAGTGAAATATTATGCATAATGCATGCTCCCGGCTTTTTTTGTGGGGAATAAAATTGGACCTGGGCACGCTGTTTACTGCATAATACGTACTACTTTTATTGGATTTCTCAGCTTTAACTCCCATAAAAAAAGTTTAGGTTTACTTTATAAAAGGAAAGAAATATGTTATGTGGATGGAAATAAAAGTAACTGATTTATGCAATTTGAACAAGTTTAATAAAAGTTAAACTCGCACTATAAATTTATCAGATGAAGTATAATATGATTGATGATAATGTGAAAATAAATAATTAAGGGGTTCCGCAAGGCTTGCACTGTGGTCCTCTCTTTCTCTTATTTGTAAATAACATTCAGAATATCAAACTTCAAACTTCAAAGTGCGAGGAACTAATATTGCAATCGGCGATTTAAAAAATTGTAAAAAATTACTGACTCAAAAAATTATTGTGAAGTTTTTGAAATATATAAAATAATCATTCCGCTTTGATATTATCTTAAAACTATTTCTATACTTCTAATTGAAACTGAGTAGCAACCCTCCAAACTTGAAGTGCGAAGAACAAAAATTGCACTCAGTGATTTAATTTTTTTAAATTACTTACTCAAGAAATGATTGTAGAATGTCTAAAATCTATAAAATAACCATTCTGTCTTCATATTGTATTAAAACAGTTGCTATATTTCTAATTGAAACTGAGCAGCAACCCTCCAAAGTTGAAATGCCAGAAACAAAAATTGCAGTCGGTGATTTAAAAAATTGTAAAAATTTACTGACTCAAAAAATTATTGTACAATATCCAGAATCTATAAAATAACTATTGTGTTTTGATATTATAATAAAACAGTTGATATATTTCTAATAGAAATTGAGTAGCAACCCTGCAAACTTAAAGTGCAAGGAACAAAAATTGCAATCGGTGATTTAAAAAATTGTAGAAATTTACTGACTTAAAAAATTATTGTGAAATGTTTAAAATCTATAAAATAATCATTCTGCTTTGATATTATCTTAAAACGAATGGGTGGTCTCGCACCCACACTCCAATCACTGAAACATACGCGAGGGTTTTGCTAATTTTATTTCTATACGTAACAAAACGATTTCGTTAATTATACTGTAAACTATCTCTTCTATAAATACTTTTCCGAGAAACACGCGTTTATTTAGTTGTGATTTCAGGGTGGGATAGTGGCCACCCACCCACCCTACATATATATTAATATTTAAACCTACAACACTGTTTTTAGTTTCCAAAAATCCTCAACACTAATTCTATTATAGTTTTCAGGTAACAATAATTTATTTGAAAAATTCAGTATCAATCTCCGCCATGTGGTTTGTCGTTAAAAATGTATTAATTTCATCACTGAATATTAAGCATTGGGCTATTTTTAAATAATTTATGAATTTTTATACGATTTCATTATCAAATAAACAATTGAGAGTCGATTTTCACCACCTTAACGAATAATTTATTTAAAAAAATCAATTTCCACCATGATGTTTGCTGTTAAATAATTTTAAATAGTCATAAATAACGTTCAATTAGCATTGGATGAAATAACTTTCCATTTTTTTAAAAGAAATTTTGTAGAATTAATACGAATAATAAAATTTTTAACTTAAATGATTTTATTAATAAAGCACTAAAAACCTTTCTTCACAAGTATATAACTGTGAATTTAAATAAAATTGTGAAGAATTTTTTTTAGTGCTTAGTTAATTAATCAAGTTTATATTCACGTAAATTACAAAAATCAAACAAAAATGTAATGACTTTGATTAACCACTGTTGTATTAGCTATAATCAATGATTATTTTAACTCGTTTTAGATAAGCTGAATAGTCTCGATTAATTATTGGATGACTAATAATTAGAAAAATCACGTTTGAAACAACTATTTCTCTAGCTAATACTTCAACAGACATTGAATTGAAGCATTTTCAAGTGATCTCAAATGATCGTTGAGTTACATTACCCTAATACCCAGCAAGCAATTCAGCACATATGGTTCTCCTTTCCTCAAATATTTGAATATTCCGGTAAGCAATTGTGACAGCACTTTTAACAGGGACGTCCAATTGGGCGGTGAGGTGTTTGATGATCGAGAGAGCAGACAGTTTTGATGACACACGCATTGCCCAACGACACGCCGTGCTTTTGTCCACAGTCAGATCTCCGTAGACATTCTGCAAACGCCTATGAATATCTGCGATGCCATGGTTTTCCGCAAAATTAAACTCAGTCACTGCCCACTGGATCACTGATACATACTCTTTTTTAATAGCTTCTGTAATCACCATCATCACCATTCAGCTCTCTGTGTCCACTGCTTAACATTATCCTCTTCCATTTCTGCCCACTTCTTTCTGTCTTGAGCTTCTTGTATCCAGTTGCGTGCACATCTCTCTAGATCGTCCATCCATCGTGTAGGGGGAATATTGAGTGATGTTCCACACGAAATGTTCAGATTTTTCAATCAAACGTAGCCGAGAAAAAATGTGTTGCATTAATTAATAAACTCCTCTCGTATTCACAATTCTTTATGAATTTTATTTCAAAATCTGCTTTGGGCTCCTAATTTACTTGAGATGTGTTAGAGGAGAGGTTGGTGCCACGTCTTCCTTGGCCCATAAAATTAGTCCACTCGGTTTGTCACCAAAAAAGTTATTGATGACATTGCCAAAGGAACCGCTGATTGGAAAGGTCTTAGGATTACTATTCAGCTGAAAATCCAAAACAGACAACTACCATTTCGGCTATACCATCTGCTGCTTTTTTGATTATTAAAGCCCTTAAAGAAGAAGCAAAAGAACATTAAATGTAGTGGAAAAATCTCCTTAGATGATGTGATTGCCATTGTAAGACAAATGAGACCACGTTCTATGGCCAGGGCTCTGCCAGAACTGTAATGTAAGTCCTGGGTACGTCGCAATTAGTACACACCCCCACACGATATCAACAATAATATCAATTAAGGAAGCATAGAAATTCACTTCTATTTTAAATATGTAAGCATTGAGCAATATTCAAAAGGAATTGGTGAAGATATTCAACCCGCATGCGTTTTGTCTAGGTTCTTAAAATGGCTATAATAGATTCGTATTAAAATCCAGAAGTTTACAACGATGTTGAAGATAACACCATCAAAACTTTAGACAAACTACCAAACATTGTTTAAACTGTTACAAAAGTGCAGGCCAGAAACTCTCTTTTAAAAGAAGAAAAGGCAGTTGCATTCAAGCTGGCACAAAATTAGTGGAACATATGAAATCACAGATGGGTGTTGATCCAATTTAGTTTCTTCTTTATCTTCTGCAGAATAAGGTGTTTCATACAGCTTTGTTAGAGGTGAGACTCTCTTAGGATTTCTTATACAAGCTCATTTTTGAAATATGCAATGGTCAAACAAAGTTCTAAAAGTGTTTTCTCAAATTATTACTTTGACACTATTTCTCTTTTTTCTGTATTTCCTTCTCTCTATAAATATTTTTTCGTGTGGTCTATCTCAGTTTTTAAAAATTTATTTCTCTTACACTTATTTGTCTGTTTTGGTAACAACGAACACTTTTTATAAGTAATAAAAATGAAAAATAATACTTTGTCTGTATAACTGGATTTATTTGTTACCAGACAGACGACTGTATACCTGGACGTCTCCCAAAGATGACGGAGAAGACCACATCATCCGAAACCAGATCGATTATACAAAGAAGAAAGAAGAACTAGTGACCAAGTGAAGAAAGAAATCAATGACAAGTGGAAATAGATCGAAGAGGAAATTCTTAATACGGAAGAAAAAATAAAGATACTTACGAAGCAACAATGAATATCAAGAAAAAGTACCTTAAAATAATGGAACGAAACATAACTAGATGACGGAAGAAATTTTGTTACTCATGAAAGAACGAAGGAAACACAAGAGTAATCCCTCAACTTACAAAAGCATACAAAAAGACAAACAGAGAAATATTCGAGAGGCCAAACTAAAAGAATGTTTACAAGAAGATTTAAAAAGCAGATTTGATGGGTTCAGGGAAAGTACAAAAAGAAAACTGCGGGAAAAGTTATAAATGATGCAGGAGAAATGATTGTAGATTAAATAACTTGGAAAAAGTACATAGAACAGTTATTTTTCGATTAAAGAAGAAAGGGGTAGGTCTCCTCACATCGAAACCGAGTCTGGATCTAGTATCATGACAGATGAAGTCAAAACCGCCATTAACACGCCAAAGGAATGAAATGCTCAAGGTATATAGGGATACATTCAGAATCTTTCAAACTTTTGTTGGTGAATCTGTCAAATTCTTAACAGGCGTATTCAATAACTTCTACAATACTGGGGATATTCTAAAAGAATGGCTCATCTCAGAATTCATAACGTTACCAAAGCAACAGGGAACCAAAGCATATGATGACTATAAAGCGATCAACCCCATGAGCCTCGTACTAAAGCTGTTTCTGAAAATCATTCATCGAAAATCTACAAGCTATACGAAGAAAGAACAACAGATACACAGTTTGGATTTATGAAGAATGTAGGTACAAGGATACCATCATCCAGTAATATGGGTTTGAGTGGAAGATCACTACGTGAACTCCGCCTGCATGTTCTTTGCTCTAAATTGATAATTTTTAAGTGGTCAACATATAAAGTAAAATCAATAAATCAAATAAATCAAGTTATGCCCTGTTCTGTCTGCAGGTATTGTTCCAACGCTCCAGAGATTCGAACTGTGACATTTTCGCCTGTTTTATCAACTATCAGAAGGCGTTTGATAAAATACAGCATGCAAAGATGATGGAGGTCTTGAAAAACACAGGGATTAATGATAAAGATATTAAGGATCATCCAGATCCTATACTAGAATCAGTCAGTTACTATGAAGATGAATAAGAAGGAGCAAACAAACGCAGTCAGTATTTTTCGAGGGATTAGGCAAGGTTACGTTCTTTCGCCGCTCATATTTTATCTTTATTCAGAAGAAAGCCCCTGAGAATACCAACATAGGAATCCTGCTGAATTGAGAACGGTTAAACAGCATTCGATACGGATATGATTTTGTGATATTCACCGATAGTATGAAGAAGTTATGAACAGAATAAAAGATGCCAGCACTTGCTATGGTTTAGAAATTACCATTAGTAAAACTAAATTCATAGTAATTTAGTAAATAAAAGGTGCGAATTAACGATCAACAATACACTAATAGAAAATGCCTACTTGGGAACCATGATCAATGAAGATTGGGACCATTCACAGAAGATTAGGGACATAATCGAGAAAATAAGAGCTGCCTTTAACCAAAGGGCTAAACTATTCAAAAGTAACAGCCTCAACATCGATATCAAAATCAGTCTTCATCGATACTATGTTTTCTTGATACTTTTATATGGAATGGAGTCATGGACAATAACCAAACCAACAAAAAGAAGATTCAAGGCTTTCGAAATGTGGCTATACAGGAGATTAGTGAGGATCTCTTGGGTACACAGAATGACCAACAATGCAGTGATAGAACGAATGAAGAATGACTTGGAAGTAGTGAAAACCATCAAGAGAAAGAAACTAGAGACAACTTTGAACACAATATGAGAAATGAGACCGCCTTCTAAAATTTGTTCTTCGAGAGAAAGTCTTGTTAAAAGAGTTCCAGGAAGAAGAAGAATATCGTGGTTTAAAAGCTTAACAACTACCGCCGAACTATTCAGAGCTGCCGTGAACAAAGTAATCATATCCAGGATGGTCGCTAATATTCAGAATGAATAGGCACCCAAACGAGAAGACGAAGATTGAAATATTGACCAAGTTATGTAAAAAAGCAATTGGTCAGAATATCTAATCTGCATGTGTTTTATCTAGATTCTTAAAATGGTTAAAATATTCGTATTGAAATCCAAGAGGATGTGCTACTAAAGATGTTGAAGGTAATCCCACCAAAATATAAGGCAAACTATAAAATATTTTTGTTTTAATATTTACGTACGTGAAGAGTAGAGTAATAATTACTACTGGTTAAAAATTACCAAATATTTGAAATAAAATAAATGAAATAAAGCCAAGTCTTTAATTAACCTCCCAATTAACATAAAAATATTTTACAACTGGTTAAGTGTGAATTTAATTCATCGTAAATATATATGGTGAAGTCAAGATTATGGCTGAATGTCCCCAGGCTGATATACCATTAGGAATTTCTTGAATTAGTTTCTGGTGTAATTCGTGGTAAAACATATATAGAAGCGTAAATTGTGTTATTTATAAACCATTAGCAAGATTTCTCAGGCAATAAATATTTTTAGAAATTTTACCATACAATTCCATTTATAATTATTGTCTACATGAATAACCAAGAAGCACGTAGATTCATTAGGAGTATTTGCATTCTTTGTACAAATGTGATTTGATTGGTTTTTTGTTTATTTGTTTATTATACTTTAGCTTCTTATCCAAAAAATACATACAGATATACAAAAATATTATAAAAAACATACAAAAAATTTTTTTTCATCGTCAAGTTTTTATAAATTAGTTTTACATCATGAGACAGCGACTCTGTATTTTTTTACAGCGAGCTGCTTTTCATTTTGTGCGACATCGATACTTGTAGTGTCATCAACGAATAAAAGTGCAAAAGGCTAATCATTTATGAAAATTAGAAATAAAACAGGACCTAAAATAGATTCCTGCGGTACACCAGTGTTAGTTGGTAACGTATCTGGCTTGTTTCCGTTGTGAAATACTACTTGATATGATTTTATTAGTCGCAAACTTTGGCTACAAAAGTTATAATTTTTAAGTTTTGTAATTAATTTCGAATGAAAGACACATTCAAAGGATTTACTTAAGTCTAGAAATGATCTAGTGCACGCCGATTTATTTTCAAAGGATGAATTAATTATATTATCATACTAACTTAAACCACGGCGTCAACGCTTGGATCTAAAATCAAAATGTTTATAGTAGAATAAGTTATTTATTTCAAATTCTGATCCCTTAAAATACTCACTAAAGAGATTACATAACATTTGGGGGTCGTTTACAGCTTCATTGTTATGATTTAAACTAATCGGTTTTGAAGGTCTCTTATTGTTTGAATGGGTGTTTGAATTGATTATCAGTGATGTAAAATATTCTTTCTTGGTGTGCTCTATTAGTTTCTGGTGAGTTTTTTTCGCCAATTTGTAATTCTCGTTCGATTTGTTGGTATTTAATAATTTATTAGGCCAATGAAGTTCTTTTGATTTTTTTGCACTGGAGATAATTTCCCGATTCACACATGTTTTATTAGTATTCTTAATTTTGGTTGTAGTTGGCTTTGTGGTTGCGCTCTGTTACTGATAAATTCTGAGTGCCGAAGGTATTTTTATATATGTTTCCATGTCGGGTTGTTTGAATTCATTGCGGAATTTCCCAGCATAAATTGTAACAATTGAGAGTGGGCGCTTCTTGTAGACAACATCAGTTTTCGTTAGGCTACTAAGCCGATCCTCGTCTAATACCGACGGATGGATGATGATTGAGTGGTTGCGTATTATTCTGTTGATGCGAATTTGTTGAATGAGCCTCGCATATTGGAAGGGGGCAATTTCGATTGGAGGAGGAGAAGAACTGCATAGTTTATTTGACACTTGTTCATCTTTATTGATTGATCTATGATATGTAGAATTAGAATTAGAATTAGAATTGAGCGACCACTGATGACTGGACGCCGAGACTGGTGTATGATTGATGTTTTCATTATTTAATAAAGATAGAGGTCTGCTGAGAAGTTGTGTTTTTAGCTGGTGTATTAGTTGTCACTGTAAAACTGGGAGGATGGTTTGTTAAATAACTTATTTTGTCCTTTAACAGAGTTATTTTTTCCTTTAGATGGTGAATAATTTCATCCTTATTCGATTTCCATTTCATACATCAACTTATCTGCATTTGTAGAGGGGGTTTCTTCTTTGGGCTGGCTCTCACTCACCCCATTGTCTCTAATTGGTTCTTCCTCATCATCCTCTGAGTCACTGGTGCATGATGTTTTGTGGCCACTGCGAATCATTAGATATGCGATGTGTATGCAAGTACATTTTAAGGTTATGTCCGTGCAACATATAATGTAGCCAGAATCGTCTACCAGAACATTGTTTTTTTCTAACAAACATTTGGGTTGATAGTCAGCAGAGTACTTAACACAACCCAGAAACTTTTTCACTTTCTTGGTGCACAATACACATGTTTTTTTTTTCCTATAATATTTCTAACTTTAACACGTAATACTAGATGAAAATTAAACTGAGTTGCATTATCAATTCCGAAACTTTATTTTATTAATAGCCTTTGAAAATTGTAGCTATTCAATGGCTACATTTGTCGACCTATCAAAGGCGTTTGATTGTGTGTCTTCAACAATGCCTAAAATTTCCATCGTGCTAGTTGCAGACTTATGATGTGTTTTCTTGCTAACAGACAATAATGTGTATATTTCAACGGGGAATATTCTAGTCAATAATTGACGGGGTACCGCAAGGGTCAACGTTGGGTCCTCCATTGTATACATCAATGATTTTGTTGAATTTATGAAGAACAATAAGGTTTGTACTGTTGTACAGTTTGCTGATGATACTACACTGATTAGTTCAGCAAATAACCACAAACAAGCAGTGGAACTAAATGAACTAAGACAAATGTTGTTTACTTTGTTGACTTTAGTCGCATTTCGCTTATTTATTTTAGTTGCAGGAAAGGCTTTGTTAAATAATATTAAAATATTGTAGTTTGCCTTGATGAGTAATAAATCTACAAAACTTTTCCGGTATTGTTAGTGTAGTCTGCGGATTATATAGTTTACAAGATATTCCTTTATGGTTCTATATACCATTTAGGTTCATACAGAAAAGAGTAATGGGGTTGTAATCGTAATTCGTAAAAACATTATCCATACAATTATTGTCTCTTTTGTTAAATTTACTCAAATAAAAAGTTTTTAGCATACGATAATAATAATTTTGTAGGGTCATTGGAATTAAATTTAAAATTTCAATTAAATACAAGTTCACAAGTTTTTTCTATTCTAATTGAATCTGTAATATCATTGTAGCTGTTCACTTGTAATGAATCGCGCAAATATGTAATTGAACCACCGTATTTCATATTACTCACTGTTGAATGTACAATATTCTGTTTTAGTTAATCAATGCTCTGGAATGCTCTGTAATTACCAGAATATTAGTGTGACAGTCTATTAGCTCAACAACTAGCTCCTATCTTTTGGTTCTTATAGACTATGTGGAACACATCCTTAAATTTCTTGGACTTCATACGGGTTTTTCATTTAGGTTTTTATATTTATCGGGACGGAGGTCGTTCTGCAATTGGATCTTCTAATAATAATTCCTTCTGGCCGCCAAGAAGGCGCGATGGTTAAATCATACCAAGTGTATTAATTCAACAATCAAATTAAGATGGAGAGGTGTTTAAAATCGCTTCCAAGCCTGAACGACCTGTTTTTTTCCTTATTATTAATTGCCAATTGGCAGTTGCAGTGTTTGTTTTCTCATGTGATATTTATCTTCGAGTGATGGAGAGGCAGCTGTTTTAATCGAGTCTAATTGTTGCGTTGTCGAGATGGATTGTTTATCGCGACTATTTGTTCATCAATGAGTTGTGTGTATGTTTCGGCTTCACATTTGCCACAGATATAGCCAGATTTGGCTTTACTGCCACATATACAGATTTTATATTTTTCAATTAAAGCGGCATTATTACTTTCCGCCATGTTTTTTCTAATCTAATAACTTTATATTTAAAAATTTTAAACGGTGTTCACTAAGTTGAAACTATCAACACTTTCACAAAATTGATGGAACAGAAGAAACCACAGCTGGCTTAGTTGCTTCTCTTCTTCTCTGCCTTCTGCAGAACAAAGTCTTCTATACAGCATTTTTTTAAAGATGAGGCTTAATTAGGATTTTTCATAAAACAACCAAAGTTTATTTTTCAACAAAGTTTATAAAGTGTTTTCTCAATTTATTTCTCACAAATTCTTGGACATTACTACTCTTTCTTATTCTAAATTACCTAATGTTTTTCCTCCTCTATAAAAATCTGTCAGAAGAAGTGATGATAACTAAATTGACTCAAATTTGTAATTCAAAAAACTTTGGTTATTTGATGACGATCTTGAATTTAAAGATATTTTTAAAATTGGATGGAAAAACATGTAAATAAGATTGTAGTCCTGTAGTTTATTTAAAAATTTACAAAATTATTTAAAAAATAATGAAGAGGAAGGTTAGCAAGAGCCTCCGTGGCGCAATTGGCTAGCGCGTTCGGCTGTTAACCGAAAGGTTGGTGGTTCGAGCCCACCCGGGGGCGGATGCGTTTTTAATAATAGCTATGGTCGTAATCATTACAATAATAATTAATAATAATTATATTCGCAGGCTGTTACTCAAAGAATGTAATTTTTAAATTTACAATCATTAATAATTGTTTGAATAAACTTAAATATTTCTAATGATAGATTAAATAAACTGTTGGTGTTGTTTCACAAATTTCTCCAATATATTTAATTAACCTCTAATTAATAAATGTTTCACCACTGGTTAAGTAAGAATTTAATTCATCGTTAAATATGTCTTTTAACCCATTCGAGACGGCGCATTTTTTCGGAGACCATCCCCAGAATCCAAAATTTGTTTTTGCTTTATATTGGACATTATTGATAAAAAAACATGTTAGCAATAGAAATCCGTCGCTTTGTAACTCCCATTGTAAAAATAAGATGATTGCACACCGTATGTGCAGGTAGCTCTTGGCAGAATTTCAGGAAAATGATCCTCTGGTTCTGGTGTGGTTAATGGATGGTCTCGGGGATTTTCAATTAATTTACCTAAAATCTCCAGGCGATATTGATAAAAATTAAATTTTGCTGTTGATGGTGAATACATTTTGTACAAGTTGAATGAATTTATTGTTTTCCTTTTATTTTCATATTCAAATAAAGTTGCTTTATATTCACTTGAAATGAATAAAACGTCTCTTTTATCTTTAAATTTACCCATTATGATATTATTTTTGTAGCGAGAAATTACTTCATTTTTCAAAAGTTTCTTTTTTATTACTTCACAATTGTTTCCCTTTCTTCCTTTTCTCAGTTGAAACCAACATCAAATTTTATTTTTACAGACTTCTAGGATAATTTTTGTTATAAACCAGCCTTGTTCTAACGGCAGATTCTTCCATAATGGCTGATAATTGCAATTCAAGATCATTGCACACATGGTGTGCAGCCGGTCTTTTTGGCTCGGAAATGCATTGCACACACGGTGTGCAATTGGTCTCGAATGGGTTAAAAAGACTTGTTTTATAATACATGTAATGTATAAAATAAAATAAATTCTGATATATTTGTTCTTCTTCCGTTTGTTTTATTTACCAGAAAAGTAAAAATAACAAATAAAAAGTTTTATATTAAAAAAAGTAAATTTATTTTTTATTAATTTCTTGAATCCTATAACAAAATATGTTGCACAGTTTGCGCCAGTTATTGATAGATGGCGCATCTCGCGTACTCGTAACGTAAAGAGGGATGAATTCCTTTAAGTACTCAGGTAATCCAGGGTTAAGGCAAGATCAGACTTCACAGGATCATTTCTGTAGTATATCTTCACATACTCATCATTGACTTGTTGAGTTATTGCAAACACGATGACGAGATTCAGTCATTTACTCTGAGCGTGAGGCAGAAACCATTCGGATTATTTAAGTTCGAACGGTTTCATCGATGAACGTTCATCCATTTATAATGGAGTAATGGGTAATTGACAATCTGAGTGTTTGCACCAATAATAAAAATGAAGAACAATTTCGATATTTTTTTTAACAGATCACTATTATCAAAATAAACTAAATCCGAAAAAAAAAACCTGAAGAGAACATCAATCAAAATTAGTGCTTCAATTTGTAACTAAATTAATATTTACACTGTTCTTTGAAAATTATTTTATAAAAAGATAAAGGGGTCTTAAATATAATGTAACTTTAACTAATATTAATTTAACTGATTGAGGTTGTAGGCAATTACTTCGGTATACATTTTAATTAAATGAAAAAATACTTTTTCTTAGTTAATATCACAATGTTTAATATTATGTTTTGCAATTGGGCACAAAACTTCATATTGAGGATAACAAGTAGACTCATTTGTTGTGTAGATTTACGAAATGTTTTCGTGTTTCTTCTAATTATTCGTTATTTTTTTACAACGTAAAGGATACATTTTTATTAAGTAGATGTTACATTAAATCTTTTAAACTACATTAGAGACAATGCACTTAGGATGGAGTACTAAAATCAACGTTGAATGCAAATAGCCATCCGCCGAATTTTCGGAATACAATCCAAATACATTTCTTCCTCGACTGACGAGTCGAAGGGAGCGCAGGCAGACAAATTGCCTGTTTGTTCAACAAATAATGTTTGCCCGAAGATAATTCACGACGCTGAGAGTGTATAGGAGTAAGAGAAAGGGCCCGTAATTTATGAATCCACGGACCGTCGCTCCTCCCTTCCGGGAAAGGTCAGCAAAAAGGGATACACGCGTTATCTTCGGGCATACTCAATCAGGCCGGCCTGGTAATTTACAGTTAATTTCCTGATAATTATTTATACGCAGAGAAACGGCACTCTAATGCCATTAAAACTTTCAAACACAGACGGGGAGGCCACCCCAGAAACCGCACTCCATTATCGGAATTTCCACCTCGTGTGTTGTTAGTTGGTCCCTAATAGATAAATAATGACGATATAGTTATCGTTAGTACTATATTATTTGTAGAGAATTATTATTATTAATAAAGAGAAATAACATTAAAAATTTGTAAACTTTATTTATATTAAGCCATTTAGATTTTTTACTATAATAATCAAAGGCGATTTTTTTATTTTATTCAGTCAAGTTTTGACCATTTTGCCAACATTTGGATGACATCATGATACCACGATCAAAAAACTTCTGGCCTTTCTCAACAAAATAATGAAGCAAGTTTTGTTTGAAGTTAATGTCTGAATTGAATTTGTTTACCATTCGAAGAGTTTTGCAAAGATTAAAACAAATAGTATCTTCAATTAATTGATTAATGGTTGAGGCGTTAACTTCGTGATATATTAAACAAAAACGTTTACTTTCTTGATATCGCACTTTATTTTAAGTGACTCAAACTTAAAGCTTGAAAATGATCAGTTAATGATCGAAACTCGAGTCACTTAAAAATAAAGTGTGATATCAACAAAGTAAACGTTTTTTTGTGTAAATATGATCTGGTGAGTAGGTGGATGATCCATAAAATCCTATCCGAGCTCTAGTAACGCTTTGTTAAAGAAATTACTTTCGAGTTTTTAAGGAAATTAAATATTAAATTTTCTCTCTAGTCCTGTAATTCATAAGTAATAATTAACTTAATTAAAAGACTTGATACTTACTTTTGATTATATAAGATCAACGATTAATTCTAATTTGACAATTATAAATATCACATCGAGCGCTTAAGCAGCTTTTCGGTTTGTGAATGAACTTACAAACAATTTCCAGAAAAGGAAAAAAAAACGTTAATTCGTCGGTGGTTTTTGTTTATACCCTCGCAAAGCCGATTATTAGTCGTCCTCAAAGGGCGGCGACGGCGAATTCTAATTATCGGGGAATTATAATTTGCGGCTTATTTGAACGTTCCCCGTGATTTACGGCCCGCCATTCCGTTTCCGCAAACTTTAACGACCGCGGATTATAATTCTATTTAACTTTCCGACAAATAGTTACACACAATCAGGGAGACCGATTTTCACATGGCGATAATAATTGGTTTAACGTTAAGACGTGATGGAATGAATGAAAGTTGATGAGTTTGAATATCGTTTAAATTATTATAATTGATGGTTATAAATTGGCGCCCGAGTAGGAGCCAAAGTTAATAAACCTAAGGAATGTGATGTAAGATAATATAAATGAAAGTGTTTAAATTCCGTTATTATTTACAATACTTGCCCTACATCCACCGACCAATGTCAATATTACGCCGCGTGATCTATAATCTACCCTCCAAATTTTCAAATAGACACTTGAAGGTTCAATAAAAACTAAAATTTACTTAGTTGAGACCTAACAGAAAAATCTAAGCAATATTATTGTTAATCTATTGAGAATTAAGTTCAATCTCTGTTGTATATCATGTAAATTGCAAAACTTGTTCTATAATTTTCCAGATTTTTTGTAGTTTGTCTTCCAAACAATTCTAAAATTGTTAAGAAATCCCTCCTTCGAGAATTCTCTATCATTTTTGCTTTATTTTATCGGAATTTCTAAAATATAATTTTCAAACTTACAGAAGATTACATTGAATTGAAAAATTCACTATGTTTTAACCACAAATATTTGTGGTAAAGTATAGATTGCCACGTAGTAACGGTCGCAACCAGATTACTTTTCCAATTATTTACAGAAACTGTTTGACCAAACTCTTTGGAATTTATCATTCAAACTGTTAGGAATAGTGTTATAGAATTTCCAAGTCGGTCCAGATTTTATTCTTAAGATTTTTTGAAATTTGAATTCCAAACATTTCTAGAATTTTCCAGCAACTTTTCTTTAAGATTATTAAAATATTCCAGCATTTCTCTTTCATTTTTGATCATTTTCTTTGCCTCATCTTATCGGAGATTTCTGGAATTTATTTTTTAAAGAAGTTTCCTCCAGAAATTTTTATTTCTTGGATTTATCTTCTAAACTGTAAAGATTTTCTTACAGGTTTTTAATTCTTCCTTTTAATTTTTAAAGCCTTCCAGAAATGTTCATTTCTTGCTTTATCTTTAGAGTTTTTTTATGGAGAATATGTTCCAAATCGAATTTTTATTTTTTTTTTTAGAAATTATTTGCTATTTTATTTTAGTCTCCCAAAATTTTCCAGCAATCTCCTTTAAAGATTTCTATAATTGTACTTTTAGTTATTAATAAATATATTTTTTAAATTAATTCAATTAGAATTTTTCTTAAATTTAAAGAAATATTTCTATAATTTTACTTTCAGTTATTAAGAGTTATTATTAAGTTATTAATAACTTTCAGTTATTCAGTTATTATTATTTGTTATCCATCATTTCTAAAAATTTATTAAATTGAATTGAAGGTAAAAAAAATTTCTACAATTTTCCAGCAATTTTCTTTTAAACATTTGAAATTTTCCAGTAATTTTTGTTTTATGTCTTAAAAAGTTTACATAATTTCTTGTTTCATTTTACTAGATTTTTTCTAGAATTAACTTTTACTACTATAAATATTTTTTTTTAGATTTTTCTAGAAATTTCTATTTTAGGTATCTTATCAGGTCTTGCAAACTGCGATAATTTTCTTCTTCTAATGTTTTAGAATCCTTGGGCAAATTTCCTTTCAGATATTTAAAATTTTTAATTAATATTTAGAGATTTTTCCTTTAGCCATGCTTTTTTAGAATTTATTCTTTACTTGAATTTTAGTTTTTTCCAAAAGTTTCTCTTCAAATTTCTTTGAATTCGTCCTCCAAACTGTATTCTTTCCTCTACTAGAATTCTATACTTATCCAACAATTTTACTTCTTGATTATTAAAATTTTCCAGCAAAATATCTTTTATTTCTCAAGAATGTTTTAATCTTTTTTTGCTTTATCTTAACGAATTGTTTATATTTTTCCAAACTGCAAAGGTTTTCTTTCTATGGAATTTGGCCCAAATATTTATTCCAAAATATCTGGAATGTGTCTACCGAGATGCGATGATTTTTTCTACTGGTTTTCTAAAATTCTTTAGTAACTTTTCATACAGAATTATAATTTTTTTACTATTTTCTATTTTAAAAAAAGAAATGTTTAATTTTTGCTTCGTCTTATCAGAACTTTTAAGATAATTAGATTTCAGAAAAAAACATAAAAAAATCTATACTTCTTCATAAGTTTTGCTCTCAGTTTTACGAATTTATTTACTAAACTAGAAAAAAATTCTCAATTTAATTTTTCACCTTATGCTGTTACATTATATTACTTAAAATTTCATAGTTGACAATTAAAATGGCAGATGACAAATCACCTAATAATAGATGGCGAATGGTAGATGACTAATGAAATAGCCATCTGTCTTCTGTAAACTATCCTCTGGCATCTATCGTGCATAATTTGTCAAATGGCATCAGATGATAGATCATAGATGTCAGATGCCAGATAACAGATGACAGCCGATAGATGACAGATCGCAGATGACAAAAAATCTTTTACAATTTAGAAACTTTTTCTTCAAGGATTCTAGAATTTTCCACGTTTCTGGAGAATCTTTCATAAAAACAAAAGATTCCTTAATAAAACTCTACCATTTTTAGCTCTATCTCATGGAAATTATCCATCAATTCAGATTTTACTTTATAGTAATTGTTTTGTTGAGGATTCAATAATTAAGAAATTTTGAAAACAAATTGTTGGATACTTCTGAAAGCCTAAAAGAAAATTTACGTAATTTAGAAGAAAGTTTTATATATAATTTAGAAATTGAGAAGAGCAATTGATGGGAAATTCTAAAACCCTCAGGGGAAACTAAAAAAAAAAATAATGGATATTAAAGAAATTTTGAAGAGAAATTGCTAGAAACTTCTGGAAGCCTCAAATAAATTTTGAGCAATTTAGAAGAGAATTTCATGTATAATGTAGAAGATGAACTTTACCACTTTTAGTTCTATCTCATGAAAACTATGTTTCGTCGAGGATAGAATAATTAGGAAAGTTTAAAAATAAATTGTTGGAAACTTCTGAAAGCCTCAATTAAAATTTGCGCAATTTAGATGAAAATTTCATTAAGTTGAGAAGAACAATTTCTCGAAAATTCTGGAAGCCTCTAGAGAAAGTTACCAAATTTAGAAGAAAAATTCAAGGATAATTAAAAAGTTTGGAAGAGATATTGCTGGAAACTTTTAGAAGCCTGACAGAAGATTTGCGAAAATATGTATTATTTAGAAATTGAGAAGAGCAGTTGCTGGAAAATTGTAGAATCCTCAAGGAAAACTTGAAACAAAACAAAATTTAGAAGAAAACTTATTAATAATTAAGAATTGAGAACAGAAATTTCTAGAACCCTTGAAGAAAATTTACGCAATTTAGAAGAAAATTTCCTGCGTAATTTAGAAGTTGAGAAGAGCAATTGCTGAAAAATTCTAGAACCATATAGAGGGAATCTTAAGAGAATAAAAATAAAAATTCGTGAATAATAAGGAAATTTAGAAGAGAAATTACTTTGGTGAAGTGTTTTGTAAATGAAAATAACACTCAGTTTATTCTTTACTTCACTTGTAAAGTAACTGAAGTAAGAAATAATCTTAGTCTTATCTTCATTTAGAAAAGAAATTGTTGGAAACTTCCAGAAGCCTTGAAGAGAATTTATTTAATTCAGAAGAAAATTGAGAAGACAAACTACTGGAAATTTCTAAAATCTTCGAGGGAAACTTACAAAATTTAAAAGGAAAATTGTTGAATAATTAAGAAATTTAGCACAAAAATTGTTGAAAACTTCTAGAAGCTTTACGAAATTTAGAAGAAAAATTCGTGGAAACTAAGGAAATTTAGAAGAGCAAATGCTGGAAATTTCTAGAACCATTGAAGAATATTTATGGATAGTTCAGAAATTTAGAATAGCAACTACTCGAAACTTCTAAAAACCTTAAAGAAAATTTTCGTAATTTGTTCATGTAAGATTTAATATTTGAGAAGAGCAATTGCTGGTAAATTCATAGATAATTCAGATTCAGCAAGAGAAAATTCTAAAATTTGTAATCCTCTTGGGGTAGTCTTAAAACAAGGGCTCTGATTCTTATCAGAAATATTTCTTCCAAATATTCTATCGATTTTCCAGAATATTTCATTTCAAGACACTTTTCTTGTCGATCTTTTTTTTGTGGGAAATATATTCCAAATTTTTCTGCCAGTTTTCTTAAAATTTAAGTTTCAAACTGCGATAATTTTCTTCTTATTGAATTTTCGAGCAATATTTCTACCAGATATTTAAAATTTTCCAGAAAATATATTTTTTTTTTCGTGAATTTTCTAGGTTTTTAAAGATTATTTCATATGAATAAAAGATTCCTTAATAAAACTCTACCACTTTTAGTTTTATCTCATGGAAACTATGTTTTGTTGAGGGTGTAATAATTAGGAAATTTTGAAAATAAATTGTTGGAAACTTCTGGAAGCCTCGAAGAAAATTTACGTAATTTAGAAGGAAGTTTTATGTATAATTTAAAAATTGAGAAGAGCAATTGTTGAAAATTCGAGAACCCTTGAGGAAAATTTACGAAATTTAGAAGAAAAATTAATGGAAAATTCAGAAATTTAGAAGAGAAAGCGCTGGAAACTTCTAAAAATCTTGAAAAAAATTTACTTAATTTGGAAGGCAATTTCATATCTAATTTAGAAATTGAGAAGCGGCATTGTTGGAAAATTCTAGAACCCTCAAGAGAAACTTTCGAAATTTAGAAGGAAAATTCAAGGATAATTAAAAATTTAAATCTAGAAACTGTTGGAAAATTCTAGAACACTCTAGGGATACTTACGAAATCACGAAGAAAAATTCATGGAGAAATTTTGAAGCCTTGAAGAGAATTTACATAATTTAGAAGATAATTTTATATCCAATTTAGAAATTAGTGAGTTTTCTAATTCTAGAACCCTCGAGGAAAACATACAAACTTTTCAGGAAAAATTCTTGAATAATTAAGAAATTTAAAGGAGAAACTGCTGGAAACTTCTAAAAGCATTGAAATAAATTTAAGTAATTTAGAAGAAAATTTCATGTGTAACTTAGAAATTCAGAAGAGTAATTGCTGGAAAATTCTAGAACCTTCGAGAGAATCTTACGAAGTTTAGAAAAAAAAAATCATGGATAATTAAGGTATTAAGAAAAGAAATTGCTAGAATTCTTGAAGAAAATTTACGTAATTAAGAAGAAATTTTCATGTGTAATTTAGAAGTTGAGAAGAGCAATTGCTGGAAAATTCTAGAAGCCTATAGTAAAACTTACCAAATTTAAAAGCAAAAAGAAATTTAAAAATGAAGCTGCTTGAAACTTCTAGAAGCCTTGAAGAAAATTTAGAAGAAAATTTCATATACAATTTAGAAATTTAGAAGAGTAGTTGCTGGAAAATTCTAGAACCCTCGAGAGCAACTTATGAATTGTAGAAGAAAACTTGATGAAAACTTCTAGAAGTCTTGACGAAAGGTTACGTAATTTAGAAGAAAAATTCATGGATAATTTGATTAGTTGGAAGAGAAATTGCTAGAAAATTTCAGAAACCTTTAAAGAAACTGACGGATAATTTAGAAATTTAGAAGAGAAAATTCTAAAACTCTGAAGGAAAATTTACGAAATTGAAAAGAAAAATTCATGGATAATTTAGAAATTTAGAAGAGTAGCTGCTGGAAATTTCTCGAAACTTTGAAGAAAATTTACGTAATTTAGAAGAATGTTTTATGTATAATTTAAAAATTGAGAAGAGCAATTGTTGAAAATTCTAGAATCCTTGAGGAAAACTTACGAAATTTAGAAGAAAAATTAATGGAAAATTCAGAAATTTAGAAGAGAAAGTAGTGGAAACTTCTAAAAACCTTGAAAAAATTTTACTTAATTTGGAAGCCAATTTCATATCTAATTTAGAAATTGAGAATCTAGAACCTTCAATGGAAACTTTGGAAATTTAGAAGGAAAATACAAGGATAATTAAAAATTTAGAAGAGAAATTGTTGAAAACATCTAGAAACTGTTGGAAAATTATAAAACACTCTAGGGATACTTACAAAATTTTGAAGAAAAATTCATGGAGAAATTTTGAAGCCTTGAAGAGAATTTACATAATTTAGAAGATAATTTTATATCCAATTTAGAAATTAGTGAGTTTTCTAATTCTAGAACCCTCGAGGAAAACATACAAAATTTAGAGGAAACATTCTTGAATAATTAAGAAATATAGAGGAGAAACTGCTGGAAACGTCTGAAAGCATTGAAATAAATTTAAGTAATTTAGAAGAAAATTTCATGTGTAAAAATTCATGGATAATTAAGATATTAAGAAAAGAAATTTCTAGAATTCTTAAAGAAAATTTACGTAATTTTGAGGAAATTTAGAAGTTGAGAAGAGCAATTGCTGGAAAATTCTAGAAGCCTACAGTAAAACTGATCAAATTTAAAAGCAAAAAGAAATTTAAAACCGAAACTGTTAGAAACTTTTAGAAGCCTTTAACAAAATTTAAAAGAAAATATCATATACAATTTAGAAATTTAGAACAGTAGTTGCTGGAAAATTCTAGAACCCTCAAGGGAAACTTACGAAATGTAAGAAAAATTGATGGATAATTTGAATAGTTAGAAGAGAAATTGCTAGAAAATTTTAGAAATCTCGAAGGAAATTCACGGATAATTTAGAAATTTAGAAGAGAAAATTTTGAAACTCTAGAGGAAATTTTATGAAACAGAAGAAAAATTCATGGATAATTAGAAATTTATAAGAGAAGCTGAGAAGCCTTGTATAATGTAGAAATTGAGAAGAGCATTGGTGGAAAATTCTAGAGTCCTCGAAAGTAACTTTAGCAGAAAAATTCATAAATAATTAAGAAATTTAAAAGAGAAGCTGCTAGAAACTTCTAGAAGGCTTGAAGAAAATTTAAAAGAAAATTTTATGTACAATTTAGAAGAGCAATTGCTGGAAAATTCTAAAACACTAGAGGAAAACTTATTAAATGTAGAAGAAAAATTGCTGGACATTTCTAAAACGTCTTGAAGAAAATTCACGTAATTTAGAAGAAAATTTCATGGATAATTTGAATAGTTTAGAAACCTCGAAGAAAACTCACGGATAATTTAGAAATTTAGAATAGAAAATTCTAAAACTCTAGAGGAAAATTTATGAAACCGAGAAGAACAATTCATGGATAATTTAGAAATTTATAAGAGTAGCTGCTGGAAACTTCTAGAAGTCTTGAAATTCTTGAAATTTATAAATTAAGAAGAGCAATTGCTGGAAAATTTTAGAGCCCTCGAGGAAAATTTACTAAATGTAGTAGAAAAATAGCTAGAAACTTTTAAAATCTATTGAACAAAATTCACGTAATTTCAATTCATGGATAATTTGAATAGTTGGAAGAGAAATTTCTAGAAAATTTCAGTAGCCTTGAAGAAAACTCACGCATAATTTAGAAATTTAGAAAATCGAAAAACTCTGGAGGAAAATTCATAAAGGTGCGAAAAAAAATTCATGGATAATATAGAAATTGTGTTATACAAAGTAAAATATAACGAAGTAATAATAATAAGTTCTAACATTTAAAAAAAAAATGAAAATAAAAGTATTTCCAAGGATATATCAAATTTTTTCCGAACTAATTATTTCAGAACATATTTAAATGGCTGTTAAACCTTCTACAAACTTTATGATTTAATTTTTAACGACGAAATCCGTTTATAATTCGATTACTTGGTTAATTACTTTTAGTGTTTTGAATTCTTGAAATTTAAACTCCTCTTGGGGTAGTTTTGTATCTAGTTTAAAACAATTTTACTTTCCTTATATATAGTATATATATATATATAGGTAAAGTATTGTTTTCGTGCATGACAAAGTCTGTGGGCGCTGTATCTCAAAAACAAATGATCCATTTGATATGAAACTTTAAACTTAAGGGTTTATCATTAGAAACCGAAACTGAAAAGCTTTTGGTAAACATTCATAAACCGAAAGTGAATGTTTGCTCGAGGCGTTTTTTTTTTACATTACATTACATTACAATATTTTTTTAAATATGAAAATTTTTACTAAACATTTCAAACAGAACTTACAGCGAACGAGAAACTGAATAAGTTTTATTTGAACATTTTTCAAAAAGTTCTTAACGTGCGAGAAAAAATTTAAAAATTAAAAATGTTGACATTTTGTTTCCTATTGCTAAACTACAGGAGTTATATGAAATCTATATTACAAATAATTGTAGAGAATTCGAAAGTGAACAAATTATTAGGAATAGCTTTTTATGGTAAACCTCAATTCAATTCTTATAAAATGTTATGTTTAGAAAATTCAAAGTATAGGAAATTTTCGTTTAGAAATTTCGATGTATAAAATATTATTTATTAGGAAAATTCAATGTACAGAAAAATCTTTGTTTAGGCAAATCGATGAACAGAAAATAATATTTATTAGGAAAATTCGATGTATAGAAAATTCTCTCTTTAGAAAATTCGATGTATAGAAATTTCTTTGTTTAGAAAATTCGATGTACAGAAAATTATTTATTTAGAAAATTCGATGAATAGAAATCTCTTTGTTTAGAGCATGCAATACTCAGAAAATTTTATATTTAGAAAATACGATGTAGAGGAAAATCTCTGTTTAGAAAATTTTATGTATAGAAAAGTCTTTGTTTTGATAATTCAACGTATAGAACATTCTTTGTTTAGAAAATTCGATGTACAGAAAATTCTTTATTTAGAAAATTCGATGTATAGAAATTTATTGTTTAGAAAATTCAATGTACAGAAAATTCTTTATTTAGAAAATATTACAGATGTACAGAAATTTCTTTAGTTAGAAAATTCAATACTCAAAAAAAATATGTTTAGAAAATTCATTGTTTAGAAAATTCGACGTACAGAAAATTCTTTGTTTAGAAAATTCGATGTACAGAAAATTCTTAACACGTTAACGCCGGCGGGTACCACCGGTGGTACATGAGTTTTTACGCTTTTGGTACGCCACTGATTACTTCCATGGTGACAATAAACACCTATTATCGCACATCTAGGACTTCAGTCACCATAGCAACCATAACAACCATAGGCGTGCGAGCCAAATTTTGTCATTTTAAATGAATAATTGTAGGGTACAAAAACGCCGGCGTCAACGTGTTAATTTAGAAAATTCGATGTATAGAAATTTCTTTGGTTAGAAAATTCAATACTTCAATAAATTTTTGTTTAGAAAATACGATGTAGGGAAAATTCTTTGTTTAGAAAATTTTATGTATAGAAAATTCTTTGTTTAGAAAATACGATGTAGGGAAAATTTTTTGTTTAGAAAATTTTATGTATAGAAACTTCTTTGATTAGAAAA
Organism: Ontholestes murinus; assembly: GCA_963969525.1. Classification (NCBI taxonomy): domain Eukaryota; kingdom Metazoa; phylum Arthropoda; class Insecta; order Coleoptera; family Staphylinidae; genus Ontholestes; species Ontholestes murinus. Next base: position 6,536,284 of record OZ018396.1, read on the forward strand.
TTCAACAAGAAAACTCGACGTGTAAAAAATTCTTCGTTTAGAAAATTCAATTTTATGTTTTGTATATATAGAAAATAAATTGATTAGAAAACTCGATGTATAAAAAATTCTTTGTTTAGAAAATTCTTCGTTTAGAAAAATCAATACTCACAAATATTTATGTTTAGAAAATTATTTGTTTATAATATTCAATGGTTTAAGAAGTGTATGTTTAGAAAATTCGATCTACAGAAAATTCTTTGTCTATAAAATTTTTTGATTAGAAAATTCAATGTACAAAAAAATTTTGTTTAAAAAATTCAACAATTATAAAAAAATTGTTTTGGAAAATTCTTTATTTAGAAATTTTAATGCTCAAAAAATGTATATTTATAAATTTCGCTGTGCAGAAAATTCTATGTTTGGAAAATTAAGTATTCAGAAAATATGTATGCTTTCGGTGTATAGAAAATTAAATACAAAGTTTATATTTATAAAGAAACGTAAAGAAAATTCAATACTAAAAAAATGTATGTTTAGAAAATTTGGCATATAGAAAATTAAATGTATCAAAAATTCTTTGTTTAAAAAACATTTCATAAACATTTATGTTTAGTAAATTTGATGTATGGACAATTTTTTGTTTAGAAAATTCAATACATAAAAGAAATTTTTCAGAAAATTCAATGGATAGAGAATTCTCTGCTTAGAAAATTAAATACTTATAAATGTTTATGAGTAGGAAATTTCATGTACAGATAATTTTTTATTTAGACAATTCAATACTCAAAAAATTAGATGTATTCTTCCGAAAATTTAACATTTAGTTTAGAAAATTCTCTATTTAGAAAATTAGTTTATAACATTGATAAAAGTATTTAAAACGAAACTAAATTGGGTGTTTAAAAATTGTATATATAGAATATACGATATATAATAAATGTACATACAAAAATTTCTAAATATGACGTTTGATACATTTAATGTAATATATTAAAACACAGAAACTTCTAAATTCAATGTTTAGAAGATTCGATACATGGAAAATTTTATATTTACAAAAAACAATATCTAGAAAATTAAATGTTTCGAAAATTCAGGCTAACACATTGATAAAAAGGTATTTACATCCAGAAACCGCTAAATTAAACTTTTAGGCGATTTAATTTCTATGTATAGAAAATTTAATGTTTACAAAGCTCGAAAATTGATTTAATACTAAAAATAGCTTAAATGGCTGGACCAACCCTCATTTTAAATTACGAAAAAAAAAACGAAAGATCCTATAGAAATGAAACTTTAAACTTAAGGTTTCATCGTTCAAAACTGTTTTAGTAAACATTCATAAATCGGAAGTGGATGTTTACTCAAGGTCTTTGTTTTCTTCCGATATTTTTTTTAATATGAAAAATTTTATAAAACTTATCAAACAAAAGTTAAAGGGAATGAAGAACTGAGCAAGTTTTATAAAAATATATTTTTCGTAAAATTCTCAAAAAATATGAAAATTGAAAATTTTTACATTTTACCTAATGTTTACTTGAAATTTGTATGAAAAATAATTGTAGAGAATTGAAAAGTGAACAAATTATTAAGAATAGCTTTTTTTGCGAAATCGCAAATATAGGGAAAGTACTATGGTGACCACATCACCATCTTTTTATGATTTGTTTACATTTATCTCACTCAGCAAGAGTGATATCAGTCACTTCTTGATATATTAAGGTATGTCAACATATATAAGAATTTTACGTTGATGTTTTTTTAACAGATCGATTTGTTTGAAAAATAACATCTTTTCGTTTAGGAAGTTCTTATTCACGTAATGATGAGGTTTCGCTTGAAAAAGAGAAGAAGTTTCTATAATCTAAAATTTTGCTCAATATTTTAGATTTCATCAATCAATCAAGGATGGAGGTCACCATTTAAATATTTCGGTAAATCGTGAATAAAACACTTTTGTTTCAATTTGCAATCAATACATTTTTATTCGTTTATAGATTTCCTCTAAAGATATTTTACGTGGCGCGAAAATATTTTAGGAGAGTGATAGACGTTTTTTGGGTGGGTTATAAAAATATGCGATTCCTTAAATTGCCAATAGTTTTATTACCACGTCCACATCAATCTAATACCATCCGTAACCGGGGTGACCGTATCCGTATCCGGCATGGCCGTAGCCGTAACCGCCCCAGCCTGGGTAGGCGCCGTATCCTGGATATCCCCAGCCGCCCAATCTGCCGCCGTAGCCGGCGCCGTCACCTACGTTTTGGATGTCGTTTTGGAAGACGGAAGATCCGGTCGACATGACGTTCATGCCGGTGTTGGTGGAGCCGCTGTTCATGAACTGGGCGTTGGCAGCAACAGCTACGAGAAGGAAGAAAGCCTACGGAAGATGTGAAAGAAATTGAAATTTTGATATATGATTAATTAGGTAATTAACGTAGAGGAAATAAATTTAAAATACTGAAGATGATGTTGGCTAAAGTGAAAATTGTCGAAAAACAAATTTTCATGTCAAATATTTTCTCTATACAAAAATAAATTGGATAATTTTGAATTCTAATAAATTTAGTTTTTACATTTCGTAATTAAAATTAAAACAATTATGAATTAATTGAGTTACGTGAAGATGATAAAAATAGTGAAGAAAGGTTTCTAAGTGATTAGAACTTTTGTTAACTAGGTAAAATAAACTGTTAACACTTGTAACAAATAGAACATTGTGATTTTTTTAAATTAAAGTCCTTATTTAAAGTAATTATAATAGCTAATAAATAAATAAATTTTGTAAACTTACCAAGAACTTGAACATGTTGGATATTTCGAACTACGGAGGACGAATGTGCTGAGGTTGAACATTTCCGTGGTATTTATACAGGAAAATGTTACCTCTAAATGTTACGTTACGCGCATTAAGATATAAATATTAAATCGCAAAACGAAAATGCTGCGATAATATACGAACTATAGGAATTTTATGTGATGAAAATAATTATGAAATATCCATCCGTACAGATGACCGTTATAAATAATTAAGCACTTAGTGCGTGACGATAATTTATCAAATAAAATTATTCCTTTTCCTCGCGTCGATATCCAAATAACCATAAAGTCTCATTTTGCCATCGGTTTTTTTGAGTATAAATAGGAGGGAAATGATGAGGATCGTCACATTCGTCTGGTAACACGAAATAACCAAAATGTTCAAAACTTTGGTAAGTCTTTACATTTTTATTTAATATTAATAATGGAAAATATTAATAGTGAAAAATCAGAAAAAAAATTTATATGCTATTATGGAAGAATCACTACAAAAAATCAAGAAGTATTTAAAATTTAACATCTTTAACAAATAGTAACTTCTATTTCTTTCAGGCAATCTTCCTTTTCGCAGCTGTTGCTGCTAATGCACAGCTTTACAGTGGCTCCACCAACACTGGCATGAATGTCATGTCCTCCGGATCATCCGTCTTCCAAAACGACATCCAAAACGTAGATGACGGTGCCGGCTACGGCGGATTGTACGGCGGCAGACTCGGCTGGGGCGGTCTTGGCGGTGCTGGTGTTGGCGGTTGGGGTCTCGGCGGTTGGGGAGGACATTACGGCGGCTACCCAGCTTGGGGCGGTCATTACGGACATTTAGGCTGGGCCGGTCATGGTTATGCTGGTTACCCATATGGTGGCTACTATGGTGCCTATCCAGGCTACGGATACGGTTACGGACACGCTTACGGTTACGGATACCCATACGGATACGGTTACCACCACGGATACCACGGCTACGGTGGCTGGGGACCATACGTCTATTAAGTAAACGAATTTATGAAAATAAACTTGTTTAGCATTATAAAACGTTAAAATTTGTTTTATTTTTATATATAAAATTCCTTTTATAAAACCAACAAAAGAATCTCCAACCTTTATAATTCTTTACACTAATGATAACAACGTAATAATATAACAAACCTATGGTTATATTGTAGAAGCTGAAAAGGAGGATGTTGGACACTCACCCACAATTTAAATATATTAAAATTCAAGCTAAAAAATTGGGGTTTCTAAATAACTTCAATTGTTACACTATTGTTAATATATTGCAAAGTAAACGAGTCTGAGTGATTGCTGTAAAAATATATATGAAGGGTGGGTGGGCGGCCTCTATACCACCCTCCAATCACCAAAACTAATACACGTGATTTAATTAAACGTAATTTATTAATAAAAACATAGTTATCTCTCATTATTTTAATATTTCTCTTAAGTATTTTTTTATTAAGAAACCTATGGCTATATTTTGAAAGCTGAGCCTCCCACCCACCCTACATATACAATAAAGTTTAAGACTCATAGTTATGATTTTTTTATTTCCTATACAAGGTCAACACATCACGATTTCAAAATATTAAAACGCGAGTAAAAAAATTGAAAAACTATTGCCAAAAACGAAAAAACTACAAAAATATTGAAAACTGATATAAGTGCAGATATCCATAAAATTTTACAAACATCTGTCATCATGATTGCAAAATATTAACACTTGAAAATCGCGTGTCATTCCAAATTTACAATTTTAAAATTCGAGTGAAAATAATTAAAAAACAATTGCCACAAAGAAACGAATTACAAAAATATTGAAAACTGATATAAATGCATGTATCCATAAAATTTTACAAACATCACACATCACGATTTCAAAATATTAACACTTGAAACAAAGCATGTAAATTCTAAAATTACACATTTTTAAAACGCGAGTAAAAAAATTGAAAAACTATTGCCACAAACAAAAAAACTACAAAAATATTAAAAACTAATATAAGTGCAAATATCCATAAAATTTTACAAACACCAGTCATCACGATTGCAAAATATTCTCACTTGAAACAACCCGTGTCATTCAAAATTTACACAGTTTTAAAACTCGAGTGAAAATAATTAAAAAAACAATTGCCACAAAGAAAAGAATAATAAAATTATTGAAAACTGATATGAGTGCATGTATCCATAAAATTTTACAAACATCACACATCACGATTTTGAAATATTAACACTTGAAACAAAGCATGTTGATTTTAAAATTACACATTTTTAAAACGCGAGTAAAAAAATTGAAAAACAATTGTCACAAACAAAAAAACTACCAAAATATTGAAAACTGATATAGGTGCAAATATCCATAAAATTTTACATACATCACACATCACGATTGCAAAATATTCACACTTGAAACAACGCATTTAAATTCCAAATTTACACAGTTTAAGAACTCGAGTGAATATAATTGAAAAACAATTGCCACAAAGAAAAGAATAACAAAAATATTGAAAAGTGATATAAGTGTAGATATCCATAAAATTTTACATACATCACACATCACGATTGCAAAATATTCACACTTGAAACAACACGTGTCATTCCAAATTTACACAGTTGTAAAACTCGAGTGAAAATAATTGAAAAACAATTGCCACAAAGAAAATAATAACAAAAATATTACAAACTGATTTAGTTGCAGATATCCATAAAACTTTGCAAGCATTACACATCACGATTGCAAAATATTCGCACTTGAAACAACGCGTGTCATTCCCAATTTACACAGTTTTAAAACTCGAGTGAAAATAATTGAAAAATAATTGCCCCAAAGGAAAGAATAACAAAAATATCAAAAGCAGATATTAGTGCAAATATCCATAAAGTTTTACAAATATCACAAATCACGATTGCAAAATATTAACACTTGAAACAATGCATGTCCATTCTAAAATTACACATTTTTAAAACGCGAGTAAAAAATTGAAAAACAATTGCCACAAACGAAAAGTCTACAAAAATATAGAAAACTGATATTAGTGCAAATATCCATAACATTTTACATACATCGCTCATCACGATTTCAAATTTTTCACACTTGAAACAAAATTACACATTTTTAATGCGCGAGCAAAAATAATATTTAAAACAATCGCCACGAAAGAAAAAACAACAAAAATATTGATAACTGATATAAGTGCAGATATGAATTATATTTTACAAACATTACACATCACGATTTCAAATTATTAGCACTTGAAACAAAGCGTGTCATTTCTAAAATAACACATTTTCAAAGTGCAAGTGAAAAAATTGAAAAACCATTGCCACAAACATAAAGAATACGAAATTATTGAAATTTTTTATTAGTACAAATATTCATTAAGTTGCTACAAACAAAATATTTACAAAAATTTAAAAAAAAAATGATATTAGTGCAAATATCCATAAAATTTTACAATCACGTTATTAATTTATAAGAAACTAAACGAGCGAGAGCGAATGGTGAAAAAATTAAATTTGTAGGGTGGGTGGTGGGATTTGCCGGAATCTCAAGTGAATTCGCGCATACGATTCGTGTTGTTGGGCGTCCAGAATGGGATTCTTTAGCGGTCTTCTCAGGCCCTTCTTGAATCTTTGAAGACCCCTTGAAGCATCTGGAATTTTTCAGTTTCATTCTTTCCAATTTTCATACAATACTTGATTGCGTATCACTGTTCAAGCGAACGCTCTATTAAAAGTTCACGCTAAAGCACGTCTTTTCACTCAGTCTGTTTGGAGCAAACTGGCGAACAGCCGAATTGGATGGGCTTTCACCACATTTACCGACCCATTTTGCCCCGCTGCAATAGATAGCCGCGTCACAATAAAATCACGTCCATTACTTTCATAATAGACCCTGTATAATACAGTTTAAATAAATTTGACAAATAAAGCACTAATAACCTTTCACAATTTTATTTGAATAACCAAATGTACATTTCGGACACAAAGTGACCATTATCAATGGATTAGCACTTTATTTGTCAAATTAATTTGATCTTCACGTAACTCAAGCAACCAATTCACAGTTTAAATAGAAATTGTAACAAAAAGATAATTTTTTAGTTAAACACGTTTTTACAATTATCTTGTGAATTTTTTATAAAGATTATATTTTATTTGAAAACTTCAATTTTGCTTCTTGCTTAAAAACAGTTGAATTATATAAATTTGTTGATATTAGTAATAAAAATTATTTAAAAAATTTTTGCACACTTTTAAATTATAAAAGAAATATAATAAGCTTTTGTTACAAAACCAGTTGAAAATATTTTAAAAAACATTGTTAAACTAAATTTAAAACAGTTGAAATAAAAAAAAAACACAACTGTTATTTTTTAAATGAAAAAACAGGTTAAAGATAAACAGGAAAATAAATGATTTGAGAAATTAGGCAAAAGAAAGAGAAAATAAATAAAAGATAAGTAAAAATTGTCAAAATTCGGAAAATCAAAAAGAAAAACAGATTAAATTTGATACAATCAAACAGAAAACTGAGAACAGACAAACAAGAAACACATATAAGATTAGCAAAAATAGGTATTTATTAAATCACACTAGGTGAAAGAAAATACAAACAGGCACAATAAATGCTTCCAAAAGAGAAATCAAATATGGTAAGAAAAAAATAAAAACAGACGAAAACATTAGATAAGAAGGAAAATCAAAACTAGATAAATAAATATAAATATAAAAGGTAAATAAATGCAGAAAAATGATTGATATAATTATCCAATTACACTAAAATAATCAGACAAAAGAGAAGATATACAAATTATCACAAACAGACAACAGATAAATATACAAGAAATATTAATAAGAAAAATGCAAACAAAAGTAGACTAAATATATATTAAAATCAGACAAAAGTTGTGGAAACAAAACACAGATAATAATTGATAAACAAAGAAGCACAAGATGAATAAACGATATTAATGATAGATAAATCTTACAAGAGGTAACAATAAACAGATAAAAGTAATGATTCTTTACGGAACTTTTCTTTAAAGTGAAGTTTCAATATCAAGATATTTTAACTATTTTCTTCATTTATAAATTTATTTTACAAGAAGTTATTTTATTTTATAGAATCTTTTCAGCAAGTTCTCTTTAAGATGTTAAAATAAAATTGAAGCTCTCCAGCCATTTCTCTTCCAGATTTCTGAAATCTTCAAATATTTTTCTTTGGTGTTTAGAAAATTCCCATAATTTTTTATTTATTAATTGTCAACATTAAAATAACTACACTTTTATAATTTTCAAAACTTCTATCGCCTGAGGAATAGTTTTGTCTAAGCAATAAATTATAAAAGTGTTTTTACCATTTAAAAATAATTGTTGGACACGTAGAGATCACTGATAAAGTATTTGAATATTTAATTTTGCTTGCATAAGTATTAAGATTTAAACTAATAATTATGAAGATTTCTAGTAATATGATGTAATTTTTCCGAATCTTTAGTAAATCCTGACTTCGGTATTTTGATAATTTCAATTGAAGAGTTAAGTTTTCTAGTTTGACTGGAAGAACATTCTGAAGAATGAAGTCCGCCTGTGATTCCTGTGCTCAAAATTTAGTGTATTTTTTATGTATATGTATATTAATCATTTTGTTAACAGGTAATTCAAAGCATCACAATAAACAATAAATAAAAAAATATAGAAATTTGTTTTTTTTTTCTTCACAATGAAATATTATTTGGCCATATATACATTTCGAGTACTATGCACTCATTATCAACATCTTACACCTAAATTTATTTACAAGCTCTTGATAATGAGTGCACAGTATCCGGAATGTACATCTGGCGAAATACAAATTAATTGTGAAGAAATTATTAGGGTTTTAATCAAGTTTTTAAAGTTTAGTATCAACAGAACACTTATTGAAGTCACATTACTAGAAAGATCGGGTAAAGCGTAATATTTAAAATTATACAGTGATCCAAATGAGGTCAAATTAAATTATTTAACCAAATGTATGGGATTTTCCTCGATTAATCCCATGCTGAGCTCAACTGGTAGTGAATCTTATGAGAAACTAGAGACACAAACACTCAATCCTACGTCTTCCTTCAAGATGAATCCTTGTTTTCATCGTTGAGAAAAATTGAGGGTTATAATCCATTTATTGAAGATTCTCTGAGCATGCCTTTGGAGACGATGCATTTTTGAGGAAGCAGTGGCACATTGTGCTCACACAATTGCTGTTGAGAGATGAGTATTGAAAACACTGCAACAATTGTTTGAATACACAGTGACTTTATAAGGCACATCGACAGTGGTTAGAAAAATTCATGATTAAAGTCCAATAGCGTAATTGTTTAATTAAACTCCTTCATTATGAATTTCTTCTCTCTGTCTGTTTGAACTGTACTTCTCAGTTTAAACTTCTTCAATCTACCTTCTATAGAAAATTCTTTCAACGTTTCTGCTTCTACTCCATTTCGACTTGTCGTCTTTTACATTACAATCTCACAATGTTTTTTTGTCTGAAACTTTTTGAAATCTTCTGTATCATTAAAAATCTACATTTCCTTTATCTTCATTTCTTCCTTCTTGTTCTTTCCAAAATGAATGCTTCATAAGTTAATAACTATGTTTTAATTATTAATTATTTTCTCTATATTTGTTTTTCATTCCTTATTTTGGTCACAATTTTCATCTCTTCCAATTATTTTTCTTGGTGTCAGATTCCAAACAGAACCTCATTTTTGCTTCATTAATTCTTTTCTGACCGACTCAATTCATTTTCTTCGTTTTAATCATTTTTTTTGCTTTCTTTAAGCTTTCTTAATTTACATAATTTATCAAAGCATGACGTCTAATTCATATGGTTCCATATCATCAACTTATTTTTTCTGTTTTACTGGAGAAATATCTTTAAAGTTCACCTTATAAAAATTGCCTCCATATAGTTTCTTTACTTACTCTGATCAGCTCTAACAGTTATTCAATTTCTACTCGCAAATATTTGAGCCAATCCAATTCTTTACTTTAAATCATCATTATGATTCTAATACTTCTTGATTTTGCGTACATTATTTTACTTTCTTAATCCCTACCTAAAAAAATCCACTACCTCTTTGACTGACGTTCTATCTGTCGAGTTTCCTGCTCTATCTTTACGTTTCATTCCTGGTTCACTCCTTTCGTAACATTAATTAATCTTATGTTGCACATATTTTTTGTATCTTTCGTTTTCCGAATGCGAATCTTGTTTTTACGAAGTGTAAGTGTCAGAATAACACTATTTCTTCAGTAATGTATTTAGCGTACTCTTGACCTACCTTAATAAATTTTGGATTGCCCTAGCGTACTCTTGACCTACCTCAAACGCGTTTGTATTGCGTTAGGTCAAGAGTACGCTAGGCGAATGTATAAGATTGATTGATTTTATAGGGCGTTTCGACAACTAAGGTCATTCGCAGCCAATGTATAGTTCATTGAGGTAGGTCAAGAGTACGTTAGGACAACACGAAAGTATTTAAGGTAGGTCAAGAGTACGCTAGCCAATTAATTATAAGCGAGGTTTTAAAAATACAACCATTGCACGAAGATAAAATAATACAAGAGTTTTAGAATGAATTTAATAAATCTCAATTAAACATTTGAGGGATTAAAGAATTGGTTGGTTAGAGGCTACCCATCAATCCTAAAATCGTTCTACGCAATGAATTAACTTCTCACTTAACCAAACAAAATCAAGTGTTTTAATTAATATCCTAATACGTACTTCACTCTTACTCTTTTACTTTCGAAAATACTGAAATGGATGTTAAATGATAAAATACTAAAGCAGGGAATTAAAATGTTTAAGTATAAGAATTATTAAAGTTACGTTGTCAATATAAGAGCCTCAAAAATCAATCTATTAAAGTTTCAATCAGAATTAAACAATTTGTTACTCCTTAGAAATATATGAAGGTATTGTTCAGATTACAATGCCCAAAAGTTTAGCTGTAGAAAATCCTGAATTGACTATCAAAATATGTAATAGGAAATAAGTCATAGTAGATTAGTCTTTACTTAAATATCACTCATCATATTAGTGTTTATAACAATTATACATTTAATCTATTAATTGTTTGTAGTAGTATTCTACGTATTAAAAAAAACGCAAAAAAACAACACGAAATGGGCGTGTTGATAAATATTTACTTCAATTTCTCACGGAGGCCCACCGGTAATTACAAAATACCGATCGTCGCGCTTGATAATGTTAAACACATGACGATAGTTTACTAAAGAACATTTTTACGCCCGGCTATATCTAAACACGCGTAAATTTCCATTAGGGATTGCTGTTACTGCTATAAATAGGATGGACGTCTTCTGGTAAGGTACAGTTGGTTCAATAGTTCCAAACATCCAAAATGTTCAAGGTTTTGGTAAGTTTGTCGCATCTAATTTAATTAATTACAGAAAATTTACTAACGAAGCAAAATTCCATAGCAGTAGAATACAATAAAAATAATTAATATTTTTTTTAAAGTAATTTTGGCCATTTAGGCCTGACATAAGAAACTTATCTACAGCCAATCAAATGATTTCTGAAGGGTTTTTAAATTGAAAGTAGGGTTGTAATAAGTAGATATGTTTTCTAGTACAAAATCTACTTTAAACTTCAGAAAACCCTGAGCTGGCTATATGGACTTGCTTCTAAGGCAAAAAAAAAACTTTTCATTTTCTTTATTACATTATTATAAGTTTTTTTTAAACATTTTTATAGGCAATCTTCCTTGCTGTAGCTGCTGTCGCTACAAATGCATCCATATTCAGTGGTTCGGCCAACACTGGCTTGAACCTGTTGTCGCTCGGATCCAGAGTTTTCCAATCTGACATCCAGAATGTGGACAGTGTCGGCTATGGGCCATACGGCGGTTATGGTTGGGGCGGTTATGGTGTTTATCCGGGCTTAGGTTATGGTGCTTACCCAGGTTACGGTTACGGCTATGGTGGTTACTACGGTGCTTATCCAGCCTATGGATATGGTTGGGGATATCCCGGTTATGGATACGGATTAGGTTACCATCCTGGTTTCTACGGTTATGGTCCCTATGTCTACTAAGCTGACTTACTGATGACAATAAAAATCTTGGCAAACTATTGTGGTTGTTTTTATTGACGTTCAAAATTTTGCTCAATCAATCTACACAATGATTGGATTTCCTAACCCAACAACTGATTTACAAACATCTACATGTGATGGGAATAATACAAAAAGAAGGAAAATTGGTTTCACATTAACTCACCGAAACCAACAAAATCAACGAGTGACAGCGTGCTCAATAAACAGTGTCAAAGGTTTTTCTTGGGGAATCGTTATAAGCTATAAGAAATTGATACTCTAGAACAATCCGAAATGCATAAAGTTATAAATAAATAAAATACCTTCTGCCTTTGCAAAGAGAAAAGGGCGGGATGAACAAATCTTTCTGAAAAAACTGTGCTTAAGAATCCAAGAATCCTAGTTGAATATACACCATTACAATCGCTAGAAAACAATATTAAAACAAATGCTGTTTACTTTAAATTTTCAAAATGTTACTAAAAATTAATTTTACTTCACAAAACAATTGAAAATTTTAATATTATTCCTTTAAATTTCTCGAAAATTGCTTAAAAATCCAACTCACGTTCTACTTCAACTTACATGAATTACAATTGCTAGAAAACAATATAAAAACAATTGCCATACCTTTAAAATTTACTAAAATTACTAAAAATAGATACTACTTTCTAAACCAATATAAAATTTGAAAAAAAAATGCACTAAACTCCCAGAAATGTACATTAGAACTCAGTTAATGTCCTAGATAAATTTAGCTAAGCTAGAACCTCTAGAAATCAATATAAAAACAAATGACATTTATTTTTAATCCTTTAAATTTTCTAAGAAAATATTAGAATTTATGAATCAATTAATAATTACAAAATTCTTCTACTCAGTCTTGAGAAATTTGCTTAGAAATGTAACTGTAATATCCCAGTTGAAATTACCATAGTTACAATTGCTAGAAAACAATCCAAAAACAAATGCCAATCACCTTAAATCATCTGTTATGACTAAAATTGAACTAGTCTTCATAATTATTAATTAATTAATTAAGTCTGCTAAAACTAGTTGTAATTTTTTGAACGAAGAATTATTATAGATTAAAAAAGTAATTAAAAATCTGTAAAAAAAATAACAAATGAAATGTAACAACCGTTATTTTGAACAATATAACAATTGATATTTATTAAAACCAGTTGATCTGAATAATTTTATTTACCTTCCATAATTCTAAAAATTTCCATTGTTATCTCTTTTAGATTTTAAAATTTGTTAAAGGTTCTAGATGAATTCAGCAAATTTCTTTCTAAAAAACTTTACAGATATTTTTCGAAAGGTTCATAAATTTCTTCAAGATTTCTAAACTTCTATAGAATTTTTACTTATGGATTTCAAAATTTCTTTACAATTTTTCAAGTTTACTAAAAAAATATTACACATTTTTCAAAATTCTTCTGCTCTTTATTTATTATCATACATAAGATTTCTTTCGCGATTTTCCATCTGGATTTAAGTATTTTACAATTTTCCAGTAATTTCTCTAAACATTTTTTAGAAAATTTCTTCTGAAAAAATAATTTTCATCGTTTGTTTTTTACAAGAATTTTTAAAGAACTTATGTTTTGAATTGGGGAAATTTTTTTGAGGTCTTCTAGAAAATGTTTCTTTAGGAGTTTTATCAATACTTCTTGCAGATTACTAAAATTTACCTACACTTTTTCAAGTAAGAAACTTAAGTTTGAATCTATTTATTATTAATTAAATATTAATTTAATAATAATAATAAAGTTATGTTTGTACTTGCATTATGATATTCAGTTAATTGAGTCGGTGAAGATTAAGTTTTTAAAATCGATTGAGTATAAATTATAAATATGCCATATACGTGAAAATCCTTAAAAAAATACTTTTTAAGAATTCTAATATATCCAAAAAATATTTCACGCAAATTGGGTAAAAATTACTTGGAGTGTCTAGATCTATCGAAGCAGAATTGTTTGCAAAGACTAGATTTTTTTCAAATTGTGTATCAGACGCAGAAATTATCGGAAAATAGTTAAGTCAATAAGAAAAGTCGCTAAAACCTTTATTAATCTTCGAGAATTTTTAAATTCTAAAACCTCGAAAACAACTTTGCCAATTTGGAAAGAACATATGTATAATATTTTGATTTTCTTAAAAATTTTTAAGGAATTTGGAAGAAAATTTAAGAAATATAGCCTTGATGAATAATTACAGAATTCTCGTAAAAAGTTATCTTGAAAAATGTTAAAATGTGAGAAAAGAAAGTAAATAATGAAACATTAAATAATTATAGGAATATTTTAAAAACCTTAAAGAAAAATCTATAAATATAGAAGAAACAATTTTAAAAATATTAAAAAGTATTTCCGAAAAAATTTAGAATTCCCAGAAAATTCTCCCTAGATACTTAGACATTGTAGGAAGAGTTGATGGTAAGTTCTATGAACTTTTTTGTTCACTTAATTTGTTCACTTGAACAAATCCCAAATTGTTAGAGAAAAATCGATAAAATAAACTAAAAATTAGCGGAAAATTATAGAAACTTTCAAAAGTTTTATAAGTCTGAGTTTCCCTGCTAAATATTCTAGTAATCTGAAAAAGGATCTTGTTAATTCTAGATCCTCAAAGATTGAAATTGTTAGAAAATTTCAGCAACTTTTAAATGGAAGAGAGAAAGTTGGAAAAATTTGAAAGAAATATTCTAGGCACTTGCAGAAACTCTCAGGTTTCAACAAATGACATTGCACAAAAAAATCTTTAGTTCTTTGAAAATTCAAAAAAGTGAAAGAAAAATTGTTGCGAAATTTAAAAAATGTAAAACCTAATTTTTTTTATAAATTTTATAAAAGGAAGAAGAAATTGTTGAAATATATTCAATACTTTTTCTGCTACTTTCTTGATGGAACCATATATTTCATATATTGTTGAAAATTCTAAAAGCCTTTAAAAAAATTAGAACACTTGAAGAAATTTCTAAAATTCGTAAAGAAATCTCTAGAAACCTGGATGAAATGTTGATGATAAATTCTATTACTATTGAAAAATTTCCGAAATTTCTAAAGAACATTCGATAAAATATCCCCAAAAACTAGCGGAAAATTATATAAATCTTTTAATGTTTTAGAAGTTTGAGAGGAAAACTGCTGGAAATTCTAGCAATCTAAAAAAGAATCTTGATAATTCTAGATGCCTAAAAGATTGAAATTACTAGAAATTTTCGGCTTTTAAAGATTCCTAATATATCCAAATAATATTTCACACAAATTAGGTAAAAATTACTTCTACGCATTGAGAAATCTAATAGTTTTTCATTAAAACTACAACCATTTTACAAAGAAAACAGTTGTTTAAAAAGAAACATTGTAAAAACCAAAAACCCTTTGGGTTTCGATAAACGTCATTTCGTAAAAGACTTTGCTTCTTCTGAAAGTTAAGTAAAAATTATTAGAAAAATGGAAGAAAGAAAGTTTAAACTCTTTCGGTTTCGGTAAATGACATTTCACAAAAAAAATCTTTAGTTCTTTGGAAATTCAAAAAAGTGAAAGAAAAAACGTTGCGAAATTTTAATAATTTAAAAGGAAAATTCTTTATAAATTTTCAAAAAGAAGAAGAAAATGTTGAAAATTCTAAAAGCCTTTATAAGAAACAAACATCTAGCAAAAGAAAAACTTTGCTTCTTCCGAAATGCAAGTAAAACTTCGAAAATCGAAGAGAGAATGTTGGAAAACTTTGTAAGAAATATTCTAGGAACTTGCAGAAACTCTCAGGTTTCGGTATATGACATTTCACGAAAAAAAAATTTCATTAATCTTCGAGAATTCTTTAAATTCTAAAACCTCGAAAAAAACTTTGCCAATTTGTTGAAAGTTGGAAAACTTTGAAAAAAAATAATCTAGGTACTTCCAGAAACTCTCAGGTTTCGTTAAATGACATTTCACAAAAAAAAATCTTTAGTTCTTTGGAAATTCAAAAAAGTGAAAGAAAAAATGTTGCGAAATTTTAAAAACCTAAAAGGAAAATGCTTTACAAATTTTTATAAATTCTCGAAAGGGAGAAAAAAATGTTGAAAATTCTAGAGGACTTTAAAAGAAATTAGAACCCTTGAAGAAAATTCTAAAATTCGTCAACAGGCTAAAATCTTTAGAAACCTGGGTGAAATGTTGATGATAAATTATATAACTCCTGAAAAATTCCCGAAATTTTTTAAAAAAACCATAAAATAAACTAATCTTTAGTTTTTTTGTACTGAAAGTAAAAATGTTGCGAAATTTTAAAAATCTAAAAGGAAAATTCTAATTTTTTTTTATAAAGTCTCAAAAATTAATCTATGAGATTTTTTTTTAAATTAAAACCCCGAAGAAAAGTTTTGCAATTTGGCAGAAATATATCTATAAAATTTTTGATAATCTAGAAAATTTCAAAGGAATCTGGAAGAAAATTTTAGAAATATGGAAGAAAGCTTGCTGAATAATTCTAGAATTCTCGTAAAAAGTTATCATGGAAAATGTGAAAATTCTTGGGAAAAGGAATTAAATAATGAAGCACTTAATAATTATAGGAATATTTTAGAAACCTTAAGGAAAAATCTAGAAGTATAGAAGGGACGTTGCTGGAAATACTAAAATAATACTTTTAGAATCCTCAGAAAATTTCTTCCTATTGGGACGAAAAGTTCTATAACTCTTGAAAATTATCCGGAATTGTTAAAGAAAAATCGATAAAATAAACCAAAATATATCGGAAAATTATAGAAACTTTTAAAAGTTTTTTAAGTCTGAGTTTCCCTGCTAGGAATTTTAGTAATCTGAAAAATAATATTGATAATACTAGATGCCTAAAAGATTGAAATTGAACAACTTTTAAAGAATTACTTGCAGTGTCTAGACATATGGAAGCAAAATTGTTTGAAAAGGCTAGAATTTTTTAAAATTGTATCTCAGTCCTAGAAATTATCCAAAAGTAGTTTGGAAATCAATAATTAAAACTGCTAAAACCTTTTATTATTCTTCGAGTTTTTTTTTACATTCTAAAACCTCGAAGAAAACTTTGATAATTTGAAAGAAATATATCAATAAAATTTGATAATCTGGAAAATTTTAAAGGAATCTGGAAGAAAATTTTAGAAACATGCAAGAATCCTTGCTCAATAATTCTAAAACTCTCGTAAAAATTATCGTGAAAATGTGAAAATTCCTGCGAAAAGGAAGTAAATAATGAAGCACTTAATAATTATAGGAATATTTCAGAAACCATAAGGAAAAATCTAGAAGTATAGAAGGAACGTTGCTGGAAAATTTTAGAAATATTGAAAAAGTATTTCCGAAAAATTTTTGAATCCTTAGAAAAAAATCAGTATGGAGAAGAAACAATTCTCAAAAATTCTCATGAGGTAAAGAAACAAACGGAGAGCATGTGTTTTGAAATAAAACAAAAATCTAAAAACCTCAAAATTTTAGTGCTCTGGAAGAAAAATTACAGAACCCTTAGTGTTTGTTTTAGCTTGAAAAACTTCACGGAAAATCCTGTAAGAAAAGGAAATAAAAAGTGGAAAACCAAGAAAACAATTTTAGTAATCTGCATATAATAAAGTTTTACATTTAATTTTGGAGCAGGTTGGAGGGTGGGTTAGAGACCACATACCCATCCTACAGGTTTTGGTAAATGAGATTTCACAAAAAAATCTTTAGTTCTTTGGAAATTCAAAATAGTTAAACAAAAAATGTTCCAAAGTTTTAAAAATTCAAAAGGAAAATTCTTTATAAATTTTTATAAATTCTCAAAAAGATGAAGATGAAGATAGTGTTGGAATTATCAAGATAGTTTTTCAGATTACTAGAATTTCCTTCACATACTTCTAAAACTTTTAAAGATTTCTATAACTATTAATTAAATTTTCCCTCATTAAAACCCTCACCAATATTTTGTCCTATTTATAGATTTACATCGAAATTATATTCTCTGCCTTATAACTATCACATGAAAAAGCGTTTTTATTTTTTTATAAAGAATCGACTTAAAAGAGAAAATAGTTTATTTATGTTTTAAAAAAGTTTGTAATAATTAATGGCCCTTTATTACTCACCCCACGTATGTTTTATTGATTGGAGGATGGGATAGAATCCACCCACCCATCCTACATTTACATTAACATCTAAATTATAATTTCTAATTTTGTTTTAAAACATGTAAAAATTTCATTCTTTTATTTAAACTCAAAATTTAAAGGTGCAGATTTTTTAGTCGTTGCAGAAACATAAAACAGAAATTTTAGTGAGTAATTTAAACACAATTGCTACGAGTTGTGTACTTTCCAATTTAGGAAAGTATACAACTTGTAGCAATTGTTTTTCTATTTGTAAAACCCTCCTGAAAATGTGAATATTGCAAAACGTCAATTTACTCATTTATTAATGATAACGTAAAATTTAGAGTTGCAAATTTTTTATACTTTGCAACAACATAAATAAGAAACTGTAGTAAATAAAATTAAACTCGTGGCAATTGTTTTTAACTTATAAAACTCTCTTGAAAATTTGAAGATTACAAAATTTCAACGTACTCATTTACTTGAAATAAAGTTAAATATAAAGACGCAAATTTTTTAATTAATGCAGGAACATAAAGGAAAAGCTGAAATAAGTGAATTATGGAAAATTTTAAACTCGTAGCAATTGTTTTAACATTTTTTAAAGGCTCCTGAAATTATGGAAATTGCAAAATATCAATCTGCTTATTTAGTTGATATAAACATAAAATTTAATAGTGAAGATTTTTTGATTAATGCAAAAACATAAAGGAAAAACTGTAGTGAGTAAAATTACAAAATTTTAAACTAGTAGCAATTGTTTTTCTATTTTTGAAACGTTTCTGAAAATGTTAATGTTGCAAAATGTACACCTACTTATTTACATAAGATTCGATATTTAAGGGTACTTTTTTATAATCATTACAATAAAATAAATTATAAAGTGTGGTGAATGAAATTAGCAAATTTCAAGCTGATATCAATTGTTTTTCTATTATTAAAACGCTACTGAAAAAAGTGGTGATTGTGAAAAATTAATCTACTCGTTTATTTAAGATAAATCAAAAATTTTAAGTTGCAGATTTTTTAAATAGAGTACCAATTGTTTTTACATATTTAAAACTGTCTTAAAATGGTGAGAATTTTAAAATATCAATCTGCTGGTTTATTTGAAATAATAATTTTATTGTATTGGCTTTTAATTGTTGAAAGTCCATTTTAAATTCACTGTTAGGTGTTGTAACTAAAACACAAACTTTCAAAGAGTATGCTTTTATTTTTCGCAACAATTAATATTTAAAAGTGCAATTACATAAAGTGGAATCTGTAATTAGTAAAATTAGAAACTCATAGCAAATTTTTTGTATTTTTAAAACGATAGTTTTATTTTATCGATTTTTTTTTTCAGCAATTTCGGGAATTTTTCAAGAGTTATAGAATTTACCATCAACTTATCATTCAGGTTTCTAGAGATGTTGGCCTCTTTATCAATCTTAGAATTTTCTTCGAGGGTTCTAATCTCTTCTAGCATTGTCTCTTAAAGATACAATTAGAATTTTCAACATTTTTTCTTTTTCTTTTATGAATTTCCAAAGGACTAAAGTTGTTTTCTATGAATTGTCATTTTAAGAAATCTGAATAGAATTTACCATCAACTTATCATCCAGGTTTCTAGAGATGTTGGCCTCTTTACAAAACTTAGAATTTTCTTTGAGGGTTCTAATCTCTTCTTGTCTTTAAGAGGCTTTTAGAATGTTCAACATTATTTTCTTCCTTTTATGAATTTCCCAAAGAACTAAAGATGTTTTCTGTAAATTGTCATTTATAGAAACCTGAGAGTTTCTCCAAGTTTCTAAAATGCTTCTTTAAAATTTTTAAACTTTCTTTCTTTCATTTTTCTAATAAGTTTTACGTGCATTTTGAAAGAAGCAAAGTTTTTTTGCAAAATGACGTGTATCTAAACATGAGAAGTTTTTTGGTTTTTACAATGTTTCTTTCTAAACAACAGTTTTCCTACAATGAATTAAATTCTCAATAAAGTCGTGGTGATTATTCCAATTAACAGTATTCCTTGTAAAATATGAATATGTAGTTTTAATAAAGTACTATGATGTTTATTGTAAGTAACAAAATTATATATTTTTGAAATATGTGAATGAGCAAAAATAATTTTCATCACCTTAACCTAAAAATTCACTACTTTTCGAAAAGCCCTCGTATATAAATGTTTCATATTTTATATTGTAAACTCAATTGATTTTAATAGTAAGAAAGTTTGTGTCATAAAGAAAACAACAATTTTAAATCATCAACTGCTTTTTATTGAAACCTAAAGGATGGTCTAATATAGGTAACCAGGATGACCGTAGCCGTATCCAGGGTGTCCCCAGGCGCCATAACCACCCCATCCGCCAATACCACCCCAGCCTGGGTATCCGGCGTATCCACCGTATCCACCGTATCCGCCATCTACGTTTTGGATGTCGTTTTGGAAAACGGACGATCCGGTCGACATGACGTTCATGCCATTATTGGTCGAACCACTCAAGATGTCTTGTGCGTTTGCAGCTACAACAGCTACGACAAGAAAGAGTGCCTAGAAATAATACACAGAATTTAAATTAAAACAGTTTTGGCTTTGTTAATTCTAAGCTATTTCCAGTAAATCATCAATTTTACAATATTTATTCTCTAAGAAAGAATGTTCTGCAAACATTAGAAATTAGTGTTTAAATGATTTAAATAAATACAATTATATTTTAAAAATTACTTACCAAAGCCTTGAACATTTTGAATGATTTGTGCTAGTAAATCAACTGTGCTGAACTAGTAAATTATCATCATATTTATACCAAGTTTAGCGTTGCTTAATGCTTCTTCACGGATATTTAGATAATCGCAAGCGTAATAACGTGTAATTTTACTTGATAAATTATCGTCATGCGTTTTATACACCTTTTAATAATCGTTATAAGAGTTATGCAATGAAACGAAAGCGTTCGAGTGTATTCAATTATAATTTTCCACACTTAATTACAATTATTAGTAATTTTAAACAATTTTAAACTAGAGCTAGACATTTTCATCAATCAAAAAGATTACTATATACAGGGTGTTTATTATTAAACATATGGCAAAAATTTAAAGGTTTATTCTCTAAACTTTTTGTCCCTATAAAAATAATTTTTGAAAACCCTCTTAATTTCAAAGATATAGAGTGAAGAAAATTTACAACAGTAACAAAATTTAATTACTAAAAATGTCATGTAATTTTATAACCAGTAGAAACAAAGAGAATAAAGAATAAGAAATAATCCTATGGTTTTATTATACAAAAAGAAATTAATTATGTAAATATTCCAGTGGTCAAAATACTTTTCATAAAACAATTTTACTACATCAACATACATTTATATTAAATTACGACCCATTAAATAATACGAGCGATAATAAACATCATCACTGTACAGATCACAAGTGTTTTATGCAAGCTGTAACAATTACGTTCCCGTGTTTAGTACGTATTTGTCAGTCATTATCAAGGGATGGCAAGTTTTATCGATTGCAACCGTTACATTTAATTTATTCCGGCGCATCCGACTGTTAACAGATAAAACAGTGCACGACGACGTATAAACACCACAATGGATTTGAATATCGGGTGCGTGTTTGTGGAATTAATTCGATGTATCTTCTCGTAAACGATTTTTACAAAACATAAATATGCAAATCTGATTTACAAATCATTCTAAAAATACACTAAAAAATTTTTCATATATGTTAGTATGATCATGACTAAGGAGTACTAGTCGAAATGGACACTATGATTTGACCAATGCCTGAAAAAGAGGAATGACAACGCTTGAAATTCAGATTGACTGAAAATTACGTTTTGGAATTTTAAAAATTATTTAGAAAAATAACTAATCGTTGAATTTACTCAAAATTTTCAAAACTAATTCACAAATAACGTATTTTTATAATACTGTAAATTGACAACGCTTGAAATTCAAATTTGTAGAACTAAAAATTACATTTTGGAATTTAAAAAAGTATTTTAAAAAATAACTAGGGGTTGAATTTGCTTGAAATTTTTTAAGCCGATTAAGAAATAACGTATTTTTATAACACTTAAAAACAATTGCTGTAAAACGTTTGGAAACAAAATGACAACGCTTGAAAATCAAATTTGTAGAACTGAAAATTGCGTTTTGGAATTTTAAAAAGTATTTAAAAATATAACTATTGGTTGAATTAATTTGAATCTCTTTAAAACCGATTTAGAAATAACGTATTTTTATAACACTGAAAAACAATTGCTGTAAAACGTTTGAAAACAAAATGACAACGCTTGAAATTCAAATTTTTAGTACTGAAAATTACGTTTTGGAATTTTAAAAAGTATTTAAAAAAATAACTAAGGGTTGAATTTGCTTGAAATTTTTTTAACCGATTTAGAAATAACGTATTTTTATAACACTGAAAAACAATTGCTGTTAGTCGTTTGGAAACAAAATGACAACACTTGAAACTCAAATTTGTGGAACTGAACATTACGTTTTGGAATTTTAAATAGTATTTTTTAAAATAACTAAGGGTTGATTTTGTTTGAAATTTTTTAAACCTATTTAGAAATAACGCATTTTTATAACACTTTAAAAGAATTGCTGTAAAGCGCTTGGAAACAAAATGACAACGCTTGAAAATCAAATTTGTAGAACTGAAAATTACGTTTTGGAAATTTAAAAAGTATTTAAAAGAATAAATAACAATTAAATTTGCTTGAAATTTTTTAAACCGATTTAGAAATAACGTATTTTTATAACACTGAAAACCAATTGTTGTAAAAAATTTGAAAACAAAATGACAACGCTTGAAATTCAAATTTGTGGAAGTGAATATTACGTTTTAGAATTTTAAAAAGTATTTAAAAAAATAACTAAGGGTTGAATTTGCTTGAATTTTTTTAAACCAATTTAGAAATAACGTATTTTTATAACACTGAAAGACAATTGCTGTAAAACGTTTGTAAACAAAATGACAACGCTTGAAAATCAAATTTGTATAACTGAAAATTACGTTTTGGGATTTTAAAAAGTATTTAAAAAAATAAGTAAGGGTTGAATTTGATTGAAATTTTTTAAACCCATTTAGAAATAACGTATTTTAATAACATTGAAAAACAATTGCTGTAAAACGTTTTGAAAACAAAATGACAACGCTTGAAAATCAAATTTGTATAACTGAAAATTACGTTTTGGGATTTTAAAAAGTATTTAAAAAAATAACTAAGAGTTGAATTTACTTGAAACTTTTTAAACCGATTTAGAAATAACGTATTTTTATAACCCTAAAAACCAATTGCTGTAAAACGCTTGGATACAAAATGACAATGCTTAAAACTCAAATTTGTGGAACTGAAAATTACGTTTTGGAATTTTAAGGAGTATTTAAAAAAATAACTAAGAGTTGGATTTGCTTGAAATTTTTTAAACTAATTTAGAAATAACTTATTTTAATAACACTGAAAACCAATTGCTGTAGAACGTTTGGAAACAAAATGACAACGCTTGAAACTCAAATTTGTAGAACTGAAAATTGCGTTTTGGAATTTTAAAAAGTATTTAAAAAATAACTAAGAGTTGAATTTGCTTGAAATTCTTTGAACCGATTTAAAAATAACGTATTTTTATAACACTGAAAAACAATTTCTGTAGAACGTTTGGAAACAAAATGACAACGCTTGAAATTCAAATTTGTAGAACTGAAAATTACGTTTTGGAATTTTAAAAAGTATTTAAAAAAATAACTAAGGGTTGAATTTGCTTGAAATTTTTTAAACCGATTTAGAAATAACGTATTTTTATAACTCTAAAAAAAAATTGCTGTAAAACGCTTGGATACAAAATGGCAATCCTTAAAACTCGAATTTGTAGAACTGAAAATTACGTTTTGGAATTTTAAGGAGTATTTAAAAAAATAACTAAGGGTTGGATTTGCTTGTAAATTTTTAAACTAATTTAGAAATAACTTATTTTAATAACACTGAAAAACAATTGCTGTAGAACGTTTGGAAACAAAATGACAACGCTTGAAAATCAAATTTGTAGAACTGAAAATTACGTTTTGGAATTTTAAAAAGTATTTAAAAAAATAAATAAAGGTTGAATTGGTTTGAAATTTTTTAAACCTATTTAAAAATAACGTAGATTTATAACACTATAAAACAATTACTCTAAAACGCTTAGAAACAAAATGACAACGCTTGAAACTGAAATTAGAGTAACTGAAAATTTACTTTTTGGAAATTTAAAAATTATTTTAAAAAATAACTAAGAGTTGAATTTGCTTGAAATTTCTTCTTTCCTATTTAGAAATAACGTATTTTTATAACACCACAAAACAATTGATGTTAATCACTTGGAAACAAAATGACAACGCTTGAAACTCAGATTTAAGCAATTGAAAATTACGTTTTAGAATTTTAAAAATCATTTAAAATAATAACCAAGGACTGAATTTACTTGAAATTTCATAGACCAGTTTAGAAAGAGCGTATTTTTATAACACCATAAAACAGTTGCTGTAAAACATTTGAAAACAAAATTATAGAGCTTGAAACTCAGATTGAAGCAACAGAAAATTACGTTTTGTAATATAAAAAAATATTTAAAAAAGTAACCAATAGTTGAATTTGCTTGAAATTTTCTAAACAAAATTTAGAAATAACGTATTTTTATAACACCATAAAACAATTGCTGTAATATGCTTGGAAACAAAATGACAGCGTCTGAAACTCATATTGAAGCAACTGAAAATTACGTTTTGGAATATTAAAAATCATTTAAAATAACAACCAAGAACTGAATTTGATTCAAATTGTCTAGACCAATTAAGAAAGAGCGTATTTTTTATAACACTATAAAAAAATTGCTGTAAATCCCTTGGAAACAAAATGACAACGCTTGAAACATGAAATTGAAAATTACGTTTTGGAATTTTTAAATTTATTTACAAAAAAATCAAAGGTTGAATTGGCTTTAATTTTTTTAAACCAATTTAGAAGTAACGTATTTTTATAACACTCTAAAAGAATTACTGTGAAACAATTGGAAACAAAATGACAACGCTTAAAACTCAAATTTGTGAAACTGAAAATTACGTTTTGGATATTTAAATTTTTTTTAAACAATAATCAAGCATTGAATATGCTTGAAATTCTCTAAACTAAATTTAGAAATAACCTATTTTCATAACACTATTAAACAATTGTTGTAAAACGCTTGTAAACAAAATGACAACGCTTGAAACTCATATTGAAGCAATAGAAAATTACGTTTTAGAATTTTAAAAATCATTTATACTAATAACCAAGAACTGAATTTTGTTGAGATTTTCTAGACCAATTTAGAAAGAGCGTATTTTTATAACATCATAAAACAATTGCTGTAAATCGCTTGGAAACAAAATAACAACGCTTGAAACTCAAATTAGAATAACTGAAAATTACGTTTTGGAATTTTAAAAAATATTTAAAAAAATAACCAAGAGTTGAATTTGCTTAAAAAATTTCTAAACTTATTGAGAAATAACGTATTTTTTTAGCACTATAAAACAATTGCTGTAAATCCCTGGAAACAAAATAACAACGCTTGAAATTTAAATGAGAGCAACTAAAAATTACGTTTTGGAATTTTAAAAATTATTTAAAAAAATAACCATAGGTTGAATTAGCTTGAAATTTTTTAAACTTATTTAGAAATAATGTATTTATATAAGACTCTAAAACAATTGCTGTAAAATATTTGGAAACAAAATGACACCGCTTGAAACTCAGATTGAAGCAATTGGAGTTTACACTTTAGAATTTTAAAAATTATTTAAAATAATAACCAATAATTGAATTTGCTTGAAATATTCTAAACCAATTTATAAATAGCGTATTTTTACAACACCATAAAATAATTGCTGTAAATCGCTTGGAAACAAAATGACAACGCTTGAAACATGAAATTGAAAATTACGTTTTGGAATTTTTAAATTTATTTACAAAAAAATCAAAGGTTGAATTGGCTTTAATTTTTTTAAACCAATTTAGAAGTAACGTATTTTTATAACACTCTAAAAGAATTACTGTGAAACAATTGGAAACAAAATGACAACGCTTAAAACTCAAATTTGTGAAACTGAAAATTACGTTTTGGATATTTAAAAATTTTTTAAACAATAATCAAGCATTGAATATGCTTGAAATTCTCTAAACTAAATTTAGAAATAACCTATTTTCATAACACTATAAAACAATTGTTGTAAAACGCTTGGAAACAAAATGACATCGCTTGAAACTCATATTGAAGCAATAGAAAATTACGTTTTAGAATTTTAAAAATCATTTATACTAATAACCAAGGACTGAATTTTCTTGAGATTTTCTAAACCAAGTTAGAAAGAGCGTATTTTTATAAAACCATACAACAATTGCTGTAAATCGCTTGGAAACAAAATGACAACGCTTGAAACTTGAAACTGAAAATTACGTTTTGGAATTTTTAAAATTATTTACAAAAAAATCAAAGGTTGACTTGGCTTGGATTTTTTTAACCGCTCTAGAAATAACTTATTTTTATAACACTCTAATAGAATTACTGTAAAACAATTGGAAACAAAATGACAACGCTTAAAACTCAAATTTTTGGAACTGAAAATTACGTTTTGGAATTTTAAAAAGTATTTAAAAAAAAAACCAAGGGTTGAATTGGCTTGAAATTTTTTAAACATAATTAGAAATAACGTATTTTTATAGGACTGAAAAACAATTGCTGTAAAACGTTTGGAAACAAAATGACAGCCCTTGAAACTCAGATTACGGCAACTGGAAATAGCGTTTTGAAATTTTAAAAATTGTAACATAACCAAGTGCTGAATTTGCTTGAAAATTTCTAAACCGATTAAGAAATAACGTAGTTTTTTAACTCTATAAAACAATTGTTGTAAAGAATTTGGAAACAAAATGACAGCGTTTGAACCTCGGATTAAAGCAACAGAAAATTACGTTTTGGAATATTAAAAACTATTTAAAAAAATAACCAATAGTTGAATTTGCTTGAAATTTTCTAAACCTATTTAGAAATAACGTATTTTTATAACACTATAAAACAATTACTACAAAATGCTTAGAAACAAAATGACAACGGTTGAAACTCAAATTAGAGTAACTGAAAATTACGTTTTGGAAATTTAAAAATTATTTTTAAAAATAACCATAGGTTGAATTAGTTTGAAATTTTTTAGACTAATTTAGAAATAACTATATTTTTATAACACTCCAAAACAATTGCTGTAAACCATTTGGAAACAAAATGACAGCGTTTGAAACTCAGACTGATGCAATTGAAAATTACGTCTTAGATTTTTAAAAATTATTTAAAATAATAACCAATAATTTAATTTGCTTGAAATTTTCTGAACCAATTTAAAAATAACGTATTTTTATAATATTATAAAACAGTTGCTATAAAACACTTGGAAACAAAATGACAACGCTTTAAACTCAAATCACAGCAACTGAAAAATCTGTTTTAGAATTTAAAAAATTAATTTAAAAAATAACCAAAGGTTGAATTGGCTTGAAATTTTCTAGACCGATTTAGAAATACCATATTTATATAACACCATAAAACAATTACTGTAAATCGCTTGGAAATAAAATAAAAACGCTTGAAATTCAAATGAGAGCAACTGAAAATTACGTTTTGGAATTTTAAAAATTATTTTAAAAAATAACCATAAGCTGATTTAGCTTGAAATTTTTTAAACTTATTTAGAAATAACGTATTTTTGTAACACTCTAAAACAATTGCTGTAAATTATTTGGAAACAAAATGACAAGGCTTGAAACCAAGATTGAAGCAATTGAAAATTACGTTTTATAATTTTAAAAATCATTTAAAATAATAAGCAAGGATTTAATTTGCTTGAAATTTTCTGAATCAATTAACAAATAACGTATTTTTATAAGACCATAAAACAATTGCTGTAAATTGCTTGGAAACAAACTGACAGCGCTTAAAACTCAAATTGAAACAACTGAAAATTAGGTTTTGGAAATTTAAAAATTATTTTAAACAATAATGAAGGACTGAAAATTTTCTTGAAATTTTATAGACCAATTTAGAAAGAGCGTATTTTTATAACACGATAAAACAATTGCTCCAAATCACTTGGAAACAAAATGACAACGCTTGAAACTTGAAACTGAAAAATACGTTTTGGAATTTTTAAAATTATTTACAAAAAAGTGGAAGGCTTGAATTTTTTTAAACCGATTTAGAAATAACGTATTTTTATAACACTAAAAGAATTACTGTAAAACAATTATAAACAAAATGACAACGCTTGAAACCAAATTTGTGGAACTGAAAATTACGTTTTGGATATTTAAAAATTATTTTAAACAATAATCAAGGATTGAATTTGCTTCAAATTTTCTAAACCAAATTTAGAAATAACGTATTTTCATAGCACTATAAAACAATTGCTGTAAAACATTTGGAAACAAACTGACAACGCTTGAAACTCAGATTGAAGCAATTGGAGTTTTCGTTTTAGAATTTTAAAAATCATTTAAAATAATAACCAAGAACTGAATTTGCTTGAAATTTTCTAAACCAATTCACAAATAACATAATTTTATAATACTATAAAACAGTTTCTGTAAAACACTTGGAAACAAAATGACAACGCTTGAAACTTAAGTTATAGCAACTGAAAATTCTTTTTTGGAGTTAAATAACTAAGCGTTGAATTGGCTTGAAATTATTTAGACCGATTTAGAAATAACGTATTTTTATACCACTTTAAAACAATTGCTGTAAAATGCTTAGAAACAAAGTGACAACGCTTGAAACTCAAATGAGAGTAACTGAAAATTACGTTTAAGAGTTTTAAAAATTAAACAATAATCAAGCATTGAATTTGCTTCAAATTTTCTAAACCAAATTTAGAAATAACGTATTTTTATAAAACTCTAAAACCATTACTGTAAAACATTTGGAATCAAAAGTACAACGCTTGAAATTCAAATTAGAACAACTGGAAATTACGTTTTGGAATTTTAAAAATTATTTTAAAAAATAACCAAGGGTTGAATTTGCTTAAAAAATTTCTAAGCTGATTGAGAAATAATGTATTTTTCTAACACTATAAAACAATTGCTGTAAAGCTTTTGGAAACAAAATGACAGCGCGTGAAACTCAGATTAAGGCAAATGAAAATTACGTTTTGGAATTAAAATTAAAAATTGTTCAAAAACATAACCAAGTGCTGAATTTGCTTGAAATTTTCTAAACCAATTTAGAAATGACGTAGTGTTTATAACACTCTAAAACAATTGCTATAAAACGCTTAGAAACAAAATGACAATCCTTGTAACTCAAATTGGAACAACTGGAAATTAGGTTTTGGATTTTTAAAAATGATTCTGAACTTGAATGATGATGCTTCTCAGATGACATTTTTTGATTGTCAGGATATAGTAAGAGAGCAAACCATTGGTACCCTGAACCAAGAGTAAAACCTACCTACTAAAATTCAGAAGAAATAAGAGGAGTCCAACATAACCCATGTTATGGAAGAGAATAATGTGTTTTTCGTCTTTTCCTAGCTACTCGTATGACGTACATGGACCAAAACGCATAAAAGTTATTGATTTATTTATTTATTTACGAACAAAACAGACCAGGTCCAAATTCAAGACAGACTATTTATTAAAGTATACAATTTAATAATAATACATATACTTTAATTTTAACTATAACTTAAAAATTAACTTATATTAAAATTAGTTAAGGCTATTAAAAAAGAAGGAAAAAAATACAACAAAATACAAGGTGCAGAAATATCAGAATACCCACAATTATAATTGCAATTGAATACAAGAATAAACCTCCTTTTTAAAGTTATCAAAAGAAGAGTTGAAAATGTTGACCCCATAAGAGTATCCATTGGAAATACCACTCAGACGAATAATTTCAGAGTTAAAGCAGTGGAGCGTGTTTGTCAGAGAATATGTAAGGTATTAAGGGTATCTAGTTGAAATTAGATATGTAAATTTTTCACAGATAAATAATTAAATTCTATAAGCATGTCGTGCTAGTTAACATCGAATCGATATAATCCATGTTAAACAAAGTATAAATATCTCAGAAATTTTTTGTGAACACGTCCAAAAAAATAAAGTAATTTTCATAAATAGGTGACCAGATGACTGAACAATAAGTAAGTTTAGATAAAATATAGGCATACACATCTTGAGTTATCTCAGAATAACTTAGCACTGTTTTATTCATAATTCCTGATCTTAAAGAAAATGTGAGGTTTACAGTTTTTCAGCATTTGGTGTTTACTTATTTACTGATAGCCATTTTTCGGTATACAGTTGACTCTGTTTATTTAATTCAAGTGAAGAAGGTAAGTTATTTATATATATCAAAAAAAATTCGTATTCTCCATGGAATTATCGGCGCCGGGAAAAACATGATGCTATGCTGCAATTTTCTAATTTATAAGGTGATTTCTTGTTCTTTAAACCAATGTTCACTAAGTCAGACAACAATGATATCTGTTTTATTAGTTATTAAGAATGATTCTAGTTCAAGCATTTAATTGCGCGCATATTGAATATTTATAAAATACATGTTTATTTGTATGCTATTCAGATCAGGGTATTTTTTTGGATTGACAATTTTAGGAACTGTGATTCCTTCGGACCAACTTGTGGGATCAGTAAGTTTGTCATGATATTTGAAGTCTGCTCCTTTTTTATATGCACTTGAAGGACTTATTGATAGTTTCTCAAGCATAAAATCTGACGAATTTATGACGTTCTTAATAAACAGTTTCATGTCTTCAACGTTGACGTCTTCATTCATGCGCTTAATAAAAAGCTTAAAAAGCTCTTAAAAACAGAGTGTATTTTTGATGATTGTGGTCTTACAGTACAAAAACTCTCATTTGATTTTTTTGTGTAGTTTTGGTGGAGTTCTGTTTTATGATTGATGCTTTAATTTTATTTACTTCCACTGTTTGTGCAGTGATGCAACCATTGGGTCTGTTTACAAATCTGGTTTCCAAAACATTAATTTTGTACAGTAAATTAGCATTTTCTTTAAGGATGATATTCTTATCATCAATTTCCTTTATTATGATACATAAGAGTTGAACTTGCTCTTTAACGTATCATACCTCAGAATCGTCGATACTACCACAATAAATAACCCGTGCGGTGATATATAAGTTTCCACACTTCACACATACCGAGATTTTATTCTCTGTACTTACTGGTTCTTCAGTATTACTACTATCACCCACCTACTTATAATAGTGTGGGATGATGATTATGTTCATTTACTAAGAAGTCGGTACTTCTCTCGATTTCTGCAGTAACACCAGAGGATATTATAATAAGATCAAGTATTCCTCCGAATTTATTTGGAATTTGATTGCATTGCGAAAACTTCGAAATAATCGAGTGTTCTTGGAGATTGGTTTAAAGTATGTTAAAATCATCATCAATAATAATTTCTTGATTTTGCTACGAAGAAAATTGATTTTCAAAACATTTAAAAATCCTAATATATTCATTAATATCAGTTGAAGGAGCAATATGTACACTAGGGTGACCAGAAATTTTTTTTTAGAATCGGCTCTTCCTCTGGAATTAGTTATAGTGATCTTTGAGAAGTACTATTACCAAATATCAGGTAATTTGATTGAAGTTTAGAGGTCGCTCAAATCAAAAGTATAAAGAAAAACCCGAAAATCTGTTTTTTCGGCGGATAAAAATCCGTGGCATTTCCAAAACTTATTACTAAGTTGCCGTAACTTGCTTTTCCATTGAAAAACATTATATAGAAATGGTTTTGATTATTAAACTCATAATATTGGCGGTATTTGAAACGCAGCGTGCATTTTTAGATGGTAATTTGGGTCAAAATTTTCGAATTTCCGCAAAACTTGACGTATAACTTCGGTTGACAGATGATTTTATCGCTGTTTTTGGTCTTAAACGCTAAAGAATATATTTAAGACTTAGTGCAAGACCTTTGCGCCACTTATTGGTACCTCCCACATTCTGTAACCCGGAATTTCGTCCTGGTGCTCAAGATTTTTGGCTTTATTCATTTATTCATTTATGAAATTAAGTACTAACATTATAATAACATAATAAAAAATAATTTTCTGGTCACCCTAATGTACACATATATTAAAAATAGGCCATTGTGCATAAAATAAATGAGCATGGAAAGAAGAGAACAATGAAGCGTAAATTTCAACTTTAAGTTTGATAATGATCAGTTAATGATCGAAACTCGAGTCACTTAAAAATAAAGTGTGATATTAACAAAGTAAACGTTTTTGTTTAAATTTCAACAGCTTCATCATAAATAAGATGGCTTGTACTCTCATATATTGACCGTGACACAGACGACTGACTAAATCTCAAGCTGTGGAAAGAAGGCAGGATAAAGATACTGGAAGAGGAAAAGATGGAAGTCATACTGTCGGTAGATTCACAGTCAGCTGACAAGGTGGATCAATTTTGTTGTGCAATGGATTATCATTTTCTTGATACTTGATATTTGACATTTATTTATGTATCCAATGATTCGAGACTTACAAATTATTCTATAGGTACATGTATAAAAAAAAATCGACTTCACATGGAAAGGCTAAAGTTCACGTCCATGACTCTGCTGCCAGTAGAAATCACTTTCGTGGTCTTTCACCAGTTTATTTGCCATATATGGCTTATTGGTTTTCAGAATGAAAACTTATATATTATGTCACGTTGACATTTTTTTGAAGAAGCCGGACTAAACAATCAACTATTGATTTGGTCAGGTTAAACTAAGGTGCAAGGGTAAGAGGCAGCATAGAGGCGTGGGACTACAAAAAAACGAAGGATCCTTCGTAAACGACGCCAAGGGATAAAAAAACGCCCTACTTGATTGATGGGGATAAATAGAAGGGAAACTCTAAAGGTAAAAAGCCCCAAAATACAAATATTAGGAAGTGGTACAAGTGTGGTTATAGACCACACAATGAATCACTCTAAACCGGTATTAAGTTACGATGAATTAAATTCTTACTTAAGCCCTAGTAAAACATTTTTATGTTAATTAGGGGATTAATGAAAACACTTGGTTTTGTTTCACTATTTTTATATTTTTGTACGACTAGTTGTGATCATATATATACATATTAAAAACTGATGACGTTTTTATTTTAGGTAATAAGTGCCGTTGAAATGGTTGAGTTCCAGTGGTTAAGTGCTCTTTATCAAAGATTCAAAACAAGTCAAACTTGACGTAGGATTTCTGTAGGAGCCTTGCATAAATAAAGGAACAGTTGAGGGGCTTACCCCAAGAAATTGAAATCTGCTATATAAAAGACACTAATAATTCGTTCACAGGCAGTTCTAATGCCCAGGAAAGAGATTAATTATACATTCATTCTAGAATTCAACCACAGTGGACCTAACAGCAATGCTAGTAGAAATTCCACCACCAGAGGAGGTAGATAGACTTGTGGAGTGGAGCAGAAGAGACAATAAACATCTCCACCTTGGCTGTTATGCCAACAGCCACAACATGGTATGAGTTGCTGCCTCATACCTATAATAGAGGTAAGCAACTTCTTAAATTGATTATTTCTAACAATTTAGATATAATTATTCGAGGTAAAGAGCTTATCTTTGTGAATGCAATTATGCTGGATGTATTGCACATCACTCTAACTGACGCCTTCACAGCAAGCACAATTAAAAATTGGCATATTCCTCTTTGTCGGACCATTAGAAGATTGAGTTCGACTTAGAGGCCACAAAGGAAGAAGCAATGGAGTGTAGAAATCCACACAAAATAGAGAGTGCTAAAGTACCACACCACAAAACACAGACTACAGAAAAGTTAAAGAATAGCAGAGATTCTGTTGAGAAATAGCATCATAAAGGCTTATGGATCTAGATGTCCGCTAAAAATAAGATCTCCTTAAAGATGCGTGCCCTGGCGGAAGAAAGTTTTAAGTAGTCTCAAGATGCAAAACAGGAAAATTTCCAACAATGCGAAGAATACATTTAACTATTAAAAAGATAAACATGGAGAACGTTTTGTGTGGCAATTACTGATACAACACCAACAACCAGGCCTTTAAAAACCACTGAAAAAGGTAAGAGATGTGTTTGATTCAGTAGAACAAGTTAATACAGCATGAAGGATTAAATGCGTATAGTTTTTTGACTAGGTTAGAAAATTGTTCTAAGTCATAAAGCCCATCAACGCGAGTACTTTTCCAGTAGTGTATGCTTCTGTAGCAATTTATTAGTCTCAAGACAATTATTAAAGAAAGCACAAACTTTCTGCCTCTATGAGAGGTAGCTACAGACTAATAGGAAATATATTAATTTATGATTATTATGTCGTGTTTTTTAAAGCACATCACAATGTAATGGTTTCCATCATCAATCATACCACTGTTCGCTGAGATTAAATTATTGTAACCCAATGAAAAAGAAGTGAAAAAATTTGCATAACTTGCCTAATGTATGCTCATGCTTTAGTCATAAATTCGTTAGACAAAAACCGACGGACTCAAGCTGATATTTGCATTTTATTGTAATTTATGCAATAATTCCACGAACTATCCTGAGTGGCTTTATCGATTAAAATATTAACGCTCGCCCGGCTTATATGCAAAGACGTACATTTCCGTTCCGAATTAAATTTCCTTCTATTAATTATGACCAAAACAGTCCAATAAATATTTCAGTACAATATCTGAACGCAACTTTTTCTAGATTTAATTTATGC
The DNA here is from genome assembly GCA_963969525.1 of Ontholestes murinus. Taxonomy (NCBI): domain Eukaryota; kingdom Metazoa; phylum Arthropoda; class Insecta; order Coleoptera; family Staphylinidae; genus Ontholestes; species Ontholestes murinus. The sequence goes on from OZ018396.1 coordinate 6,571,097, forward strand.
AAATAGATTAATTACAGTTTAATGTTTAATTATATCAATCACATTTATTCATAAACAATTTAAAATTATTATTGTGATTATAATCAAAATTGATTGGTTCATTTAAAACAGTAAATATGCTAATATGAAATTATAGATTTTCAACACGTGAAAATAATTAAATTTAGATTATAATGGTCTTGATTGCTTAATTAAAACCATGACTGATAACTTAGTTTAATGTTTAGAATAATACATAAATATATAGAAACTACTGTCGATGAGGTAAAACACTTGTTTAGTTCAATAATATTTTTATTTTCAGTTGCCTGACACGTGTTTCGATCATTCCTGATCATTTTCGAAGTATAACACTAATTTGTAAATGATCAGGAATGATCGAAACACGTGTTCTTTTATTAGTAAATATTTTTAAACTCACCTATTTATAAGGAGTATTTTGGAACGTACATACCTGAAACAAACAATTTAAATATTATAATTTTTAAATGCACAATAAAATTTGTAATAACACAAAAGGTAATTACTTTTATCATAGTTACAATTTTAAGATTTTTGTCTTTTCTGGTATTTAATCGTAGTGATAATAATTTTTGTTTAAATTTACAAAACCTCTTAACCGTAACACGTTAATATATACACATCATCCTCGTCTCCCCTTCTGCAGACTTTCCGAAACTTCTTATCTAACATCGGTAAGTATACGATGTATGTGAGACATTAAGCGCACGTTCAATATTGACTGAAAATTCTCATTAATACCACAGCAGAGTGGCGAATATCAAAGCGGATTATGAATGCGCATATTAAGCAGCAACTTGCAAATATTTACCTTTTTCCTGCCGGGATTACGCGAACGTGTGGCGAATCTTGGCGTAATTACACACCCGAAACGGTAAACAGGCAAAAGTAACTGGATATGTTAAATGGGTTTAATAACGTAAAATAAACATTGCAATAATTATTTTTGTTAATTATAAATAAACGAATTTGCAACGATCGGTTTAATTGAAATTATGCGCCCGGCGCATCCACCATTTCGGTCGGGAGGTGCGGTCGCCTGCTTTCGGACATTAAGCTGAGTACGTACTTTAGTTTCGCGTCTAAATTACGGCGATGCTGTTTTCTCACTGACAAGTAGAGTTAATAAAGCTGCCACTCGACTCAGTTTACGAAATACAAGGATAATAATAATTTAAATATTGTTTTATTTGCGAATTTCTATAGTAAAAGGTGGAAATAAATATTAAACATTGTCATTTTAAATTTATGAGTAAAACAATAGTGTTTCTAAATAATTTATTTCTCTGTTAATACTAATATATAATTACAGAATAACTGAATAACCTTTTTGCGTGTAATTTAATACAATGGATTTACAGACCACCTGGTACTTCCATCAATATCCGGTTCCGTTTCAGGTTGAATTACTTTACAATGTGTAATTTAATTAAAGTACAAACCTAAATAAAACGTAGATTGAATTTATGAAATTCAATTAATTATTCGCTTTCTTTATTTTCTATATTTTCACAATGAAATAATACAATAAGTTAATAATTTAATCATTTTCTACAATTACGTAAACGACTTTAATAAAAATGTATTGAAGTTATTCCTGTTAGTTAATTTATTGAGTTATGCGAAGAGATTAAATCTAACTTGTACTATTTCTTGAATAATTAACAATATTTCACCAAGAAATAAGTGAGAAAATTCACTTATTCCTTGGTGAAACATTAGGTAAAGAATTGATCAACTGTTTTGTTTGTTTCACTGATTTATATTGTTAACAATCGACTTTTTTGTTCTAAAAGTCTAATTTGAAATGCTTTTCCTGCCTGGGAACAGTAAAACAAACCAAGTGTTTAACAATTCTTTACCTTTAATAACTGTATGTGGTTGTAGAAAATTATTATGAAATTATACAAGAGTTTTCGCACATATCAACACGTAGTACTTTCTGTTTTATTATTGTTGTTATTATTATTATTAATAGTGTGCAAAATACAAAAGACGAATACGTAATCATAAATCGTGCAGCGTTAGGAATTCGGGTCGCAATTTACGACCCTCGCACAGATAAAATCCCCGCGAACAAAAAAACCCGCTGCGCATTCTGCACACGACCGAAGCGATAAATTACGGTTCTGAACGGCGGTCGGTTATCGGCAGTTAATTAACAGTTTTGCAACAGTGAGGAAAGAACTAATCCCGATTCGGGTCTTCGGGACATTATATGGTGATGCAGTGGCCCAGACGCGATCTCCTCGAGCGCTTACTGCTCGTAATCGGGAACTAACTGGAAGTAACTACATGGGCCGACAACTCCCGCCTGCAGCGGTTTTAACTGTAGGAGACTAGTTGTTTAATGAGTAGGGTGGGGGTGGGTAATGGAGAGGTGAATGTTGCTGCAAATGGATTCAAGCATTTCCGTGTTGAAATAGTCTTTACACCGGGGGGAAATAATGAATGAAATAATAAAATTTAACCACACATAATAGATGCTTGTATTGTAACAGAGATTTTAAGACCAAGATAATACCATAAAGGCGCCATCTATTAACCAAGCGTAACACTAGTTCCCTCTTTGGGTGGATTATAACAGTGATTATGTAAATATTAAATTATTGTTCCCTATCACAATAGCCATGAATCGTTTTCGATATTTGAGATCTCATCAGCGTAGCGCAGATGAAAACAGGGAAACGGGGACAAGTCAAGTTAAAAATTGATTTATTCATACGGCTAATCGTTAGTTGATTGATTATCAAGAAACAAAATGTGTTAGTAGTGTGTGGTTAGTGGCTATTTTAGAGTATTTAGTATTTAAACATATTAGAGAGTAAAATTATTTTTGCTAAGCCGCTTCAGGTTGTTATAATCCTGAGAGCAAGGATTATAACAATCCTGAAAGCAAGGATTATAACAACCTGATATGCACATTTCGGTCAAGGTGAAAATTGACAAAGATTAATCCTATTTTTTAAAAAGGGCGAGAAACATCTTTTATAAATTTATCTTTCAATTCCATTACTAAGTAATCATTCAAAAATATTCTTCTCTTCATTTCCTTGAACTAACATGGATTTATGCCTGGTAGATCCACAACAACCAAAATGTATAAAGACTAAAATATGCTTTATGTATGCAATTAGTATATAAATGGATACAAGTTGAGGTATTTTAAAGCAGCATATATTCATGGGTTTGAGTAGAAGATCCTTTATAGAAGTGAACTCCACCCGTCCTTACTTCAGATAAAATTTTTAAGTGTATTTTCTTATTTTGTAATACATTTTCTTAGAAAGGAGTGCAAAGATACAATAAAGATAAAATCTTACTTATAAAATCATTTAGCTTATGTCGCCTATAATGGTTTTCACTCCCACAAATTTTCAATGAACTCTGGTGTCCCGCAGGGTTCGAATTTGGGACCGTTACTTTTTGTTATTTTTATAAATTCCCTACTAGATTCCTTCACCTGTCAAGTATTGGCATACGTAGATGATATTAAACTCTTCAGTAAAATTTCCTCACAAAATGATGTGTTGTGATGGAACAAATTATGCAACGCCGACTTTGTAATTAATAATGTGCAATTTATATTAGGAAATAATTCGACTTATTTTAGAGTAATATCTACAGCAATGTCACCATTAAACTACGATGCATGTTGTTAGTTAGTTCTATTATTAACTATCCTATTCCACAAATTACGATTTGTAACTTTTGCAAACAACTACAGAAAATTTATACTAAATTTCGCCCAAATTGCAAAAACATAAAGGCAACAATATTTAGATAGGATAAAAACTACCAAAAATAGTTTGAAAGACTTCATCTACTTCCAACAAGAGGTCGTGCAGGTATAACTCGTATGTAGGCAAATATAAAACGATATTATTTTTAGGAGAGACTAAAAGAAGACGTTAATAAATTTGTTCAAAATTGTAATGACTGACATTCGAGATCTAACACTGAACCTTTAACAGCTACCACTACAGCTTCTTCAGCGTTTAAAAATATTGGTTTAGACGTTGTAGGTCCATTGATACAAAATCAAGAAGATAATCAATATATTCTAACAATTCAGTGCGAATTAACTAAGTTCGTTGATTGTTATCTGCCGAAAAACAAAGAAGCTTTAACTGTAGCAAGATTGTTTCTCAATAACTTCATACTAATGTTTGGAATACCCAAAGATATCGTTACTGATCAAGGAACTGAATTCCTAGAAAATACCTGGGGAAAGTCAGCTGAGGGTATACAAACATTGGATCGGTCACCGCAGTAGAAAATCGAATTGGGAAAGCGATTTGTTGTATTAGCCAAGCTGTGAATTTAAGAAGGGAAATCTTTTTTGAAACCATATGCTGTGTCAGTATTTTATTAAGTGATATGGAGTTTCAACAAGTAACAGCCTCATCAATCTAGTAGTTTTATGTGTGTAATAATGTGGATGAATACGCAAGTTTTTCCCTTTGGAAACCTGCAACTACAGGCCACAAGAATGTTGGAATCAGTACCATCTAGACCGAAGCACCTGATTTTACGGGCTTCTGTAACATCGTAGTCATATTTTTCTCCAAGGTAACGAGCACGTGATTTGTCACCACATGGCTTAACTTCTCCATTGTCAATGTCCTTGGCTAAATCATCAGGCATTAGTGTGAAATAGAGGCCACCCACCCATCCTACATATTTCTTTAAAATTTCATCATTAACTTTGCTTTAGTTTGCAATAATAATAAAAGTGTTAGAATTTTTACAAAAATTCACAACCAATGTTTTAGCTTGAATCTAAATATATATGCAGGGTGGGTGGGTGGTCACTAACCCAACCTCTAATTTCAATAACATTAAAGACTATTTTTGATGATAATACAATGGAAGGTAAATAATATTTACATAATTTATTCACTACAAACATTTTCTAATTGACATATTTACAAAAATTTATTCTCAGTGTTTTAGTTTAAATTTAAATATATGTAGGGTGGGTGGGTGGCCACTATCCCACCCTCCAATTTCAATAATACAATCGATTATTTTTGATGAAAAAACCATACGGAGGAAACGATTTATTAAAGTATTCATTACAACTTTTTGTAATCGATTAAAATTTTAGTAAAACCGACGTTTGTGTTTTACTGATTGGAGGGTAAAATAGAGGCCACCCACCCTACATAATTCTTCAAACTTTCATCATTAATTCTGCTTTTTTTTCAATAGTAATTAAAGTGTCAGAACCAAAGTTTTTACAAAAACTCACAACCAATGTTTTAGCTTGAATTTAAATATATATGTAGGGTGGGTGGGTGGCCACTATCCCATCGTCCAATTTCAATAATACAATTCACTATTCTTGATTTTAAAAAAAACATACACAGAAAACGATTATTAAATTTATTCATTACATTTTTTTGTAATCGATTAAAATTTTAGTAAAACCGACGAATGTGTTATATTGATTGGATAGTGAAATAGAGGCCACCCACCCACCCTACATATTTCTTTAAACTTTCACCATTAATTCTGCTTTTTTTTCAATAGTAATAAAAGTGTTAGAACCAAAATTTTTACAAAAATTCACAACTAATGCTTTAGCTTGAATTTAAATATATATGTAGGGTGGGTGGGTGGCCACTATCCCACCCTTTAATTTCAATAACATTAAAGACTATTTTTGATGATAATTCAATGGAAGGAAAATAATATTTACATAATTTATTCACTACAAACATGTTCTACTTGCTTACAATTTTAGTAAAATCGACGTGAATGTTTTACTGATTGAAGGGTGGGATAGAGGCCACCCACCCACCCTACATATTTATTTGTACTTCCATCACTAATAGTGTTAATGGTTTCATAATATTAAGAGAAAAGAATTGATATTTTTATTAAAAAATATTCTCAGCAATTTAGCTTAAATTTAAATATATATGTAGGGTGGGTGGGTGGCCACTATGCCACCCTTCAATTTCAATAATACAATCGATTATTTTTGATGAAAAAAACATACACACGAAACGATTTATTAAATTTATTCATTACAATTTTTTGTAATCGATTAAAATTTAAGTAAAACCGACGTTTGTGTTCTATTGATTGGAGGGTGAAATAGAGGCCACCCACCCACCCTACATTTTTCTTTAAACTTTCATCATTAATTCTGCTTTTGTTTCAAATAATAATAAATGTGTTAGAACTTATATTGTTATAACTTATAATTGTATTTTTAATTGATGTATTCATAGAAATATTTCAAATAATTTTTGATGTTGTTTTACTGATTGAAGAACTGGATAGTGGACACCTACCCACCCTACATATTTATTTATACTTTTACTTACGGTGATTTTGATTTCAAAAATATTAGGCGTGGTAAAATTGATATATTTAAAAAAATTTATTCGCAGAGTTTTAGTTTAAATTTAAATATATATGTAGGGTTGGTTGGTGGCTACTATCCCACCCTCTAATTTCAAAAACACAATAGTGTATTATGTTATTGAAACTAGAGGGTGGGATAGTGAAATTTTGATGAAAAAATCTTACACAAGTTACGATTTAATTTACTTAATTTATTCATTACAATTTTTTTGTGATCGATTAAAATTTTAGTAAAACCGACGTTTGTGTTCTATTGACTGGAGGGTGGAATAGAGGCCACCCACCCACCCTACATATTTATTTAAACTTTCATCATTAATTCTGCTTTTGTTTCCAATAATAATAAAAGTGTTAGAACTTATATTTTTCAAAAATTCACAACCAATGTTATAGCTTGAATTTTAATATATGTGTAAGGTGGGTGGGTGACCACTATCCCAAACTATAACTTCAATAATACAATCGATTATTTTTGATAAAAAGACCATACACAGGTAACGATTTATTAAATTTATTTATTATAATTTTTTGTGATTGTTTAAAATTTTAGTAAATCCGACGTTTGTGTTATATTCATTGGAGGGTAGAATAGAGGCCACCCACCCACCCTACATATTTCTTTAAACTTTCACCAATAACTCTGCTTTTGTTTCCAATAATAATAAAATTGTTAGAACTAATATTTTACCAAAATTGACAACCAATGTTTTAGCTTTAATTTAAATAAATAAGTAGAGTGGGTGGCCACTATCCCACACTCTAATTTCAATAACTTTAAACACTATTTTTGATGAAAATCTAATGAAAGGAAAATAATATTTACATTATTTATTCTCAGTGTTTTAGTTTGAATTCACATATATGTAGGGTGGGTGGGCGGCCTCTATCCTACTCTACAATCAGTAAAACATAAGCGAGGGTTTTAGTTAAAAGTTGTAAAATGTAAACAATCTTCACAAAATAATTGTATTTTTAATTGATGTATTCATAGAAATATTTCAAATAATTTTTGATGTTGTTTTACTGAGTGGAGGGTGGGATAGAGGCCACCCACCCACCGTACATATACATATTGAGTTTAATTATTGACTTGCAATAAATTTAATTACAAATTTTGAATCAAGAATTTTACTCAAGGATATGTTTTACCAATTTGTTCTTTTCCAAAATTCCATAAAATATTACTTCTATATTCTAATGTATGCAAAAGTTTTCTACTTTATTTATTACGATTATTATTTACAATTTTTCTTCTTTTCCAAATTTTTAGCGTTATCTTCGATTGTTTTCGAATGTTTTAGCCTTTCTCTTATTTTAAATTTTCTGCTAGCAAAGATACCTTTTTTTTTCTCACCTTAAATTCAAGACAAGGGCTGAAAGACCTTAGGTCTTTATTTATTTATTTGTATGTTAAATGTTATTATGTATTGTAAATGTGTCCAAATAAAGATTATTGTATATATAAATTTTCTAGCAAAGTTCGGAATTTTCTAAATAATAAAAATTTCCTTTAAATGTATAAAATTTTCTTTAAAGATTCTAGAATTATCCTTTTCCAGATTTATATAATTATATTCAAATATTCAGAAAAAATCTATTTATTAAATTTTAAGAATTTGCTTCAATCGTTCTAGCAATTTCTAGCACTTTCTTCTTTTCTAGATTTCTTAAATTATCATTGATGATTCTAAAATTTTCCAGAAATTTCTCATCGTTCAGATTCCCAGGATTTTTATTTTAAACGTTTAAACGGTATTAAGCTTAATTTTTTTACATATGTTGGTAGTGCATTGTATTGATTTATTGCGGTTGTCATTAAGTTTTGTGAGTGTTTTTGTGTCCTGTACCTCTCAGTTCATAGCATGGATTTTCTTCTTGTTTCATGGTTGTGAAGTTCTTTGTTTAGAATTAATTTTATATTTGTTTTTATGTATTTGTGTTTTGTTTTGTATAAGAGTAAAACTTATTTAGTCTGATTAGGTTTTTATATTTAATTCATTTGTTTGCTTGTATACTTCTTTAGTTGGTGTTCTTTTATTTAGTTTGAATAGTATTTTTAGTAATTTCTTTTATTGTATTTGCGGACGTTGTAGGTTTTTCTAGGTTGTATTTAATCCCAACAAGAGCAATTTACTGACGAAGAGTATTGTCGATGGTGATATTGATGCGTGTTTATATTAGAGCCTAATATAAGTCAGAGACTTTTTTTTTAAAGGTGAAGGTTTGGAATTAAATATGACAAAGCGAACATTAAGATTATATAAAATGTATTAATTATGTTGTCAATTAGACGACATTAATCAAAACCCTGATTTATGTTGTACAGATTAGAGGGTGGGTTAGAGGACACCCACCCACCCTACATATGCACCTTTATTTTAACCACGATCACTGGATTAGTTTCCTAAAAACTACAACAGAATTTTTTATAGAGTTTCCAAAAAATATCATATAAAAACTGTTTTCCCTTGGAAGTTTTTAAATATATGTAGGGTGGGTGTTTTTTTTTATATTTTAGACTATGATTTAAGTAACTTTCACACTTTACACAACTTTAACAATCCATTTGCTTGTTTCTTAGAAGACATTTTTAGAGGTTTTCTCTTCATCGTGAAAAATATTTTTGGAATAATCTTCAAATTCAAAAACTTAAATTTAATTAATCTATTTAGCTTCTTTCTAGAACTCTTCGCAATAAAGTATAAACCAGATTAAAGTCACGTTTATTCTCATCACTTTATCACGATAGTTCTTATGCGTTTTTAGAGCTTAAATCAGATTCAAAAACAAACCGTTTTTAAAATTTATGTAAAATTCTCACTAAAAATTTTAAGACAAAATTAATTAATCAATTAATTATCTCCCCAAAACAATAATTGTCTTTTCAGAGGGTTATAACTTAATAGATAATTTCAAGGAAAACAAAGTAAGTTTTTTTAATTAAAAATGTATAAATGATTGTAAATAACTTGTTTAAAAAAATTGGTATTGATAATCATTTATATAAATAATAATAATCTATCACTAAGTAGAGACCTTCACAATTACCTATTTAATTAAAAATGATTTCAAAAATATCTTAGATGATGAAGAGGACAGATAAATGATCTTTACATTAAACTTACTTTAAAAGAGGAGTACTGTAAAAAAATATCTTTAGTTAATTTAAATTCTTCAGATTATTCTTCCCCAAAAATTTCTGGGCTGGATTAAATTATTTTCTTCTTCATTATTATTTATTCTTTTATTATTTTATGAATACAAAAAAAAATGATATTCTCTTTATCATATTTTTCTTAAATTCATAAAATAATTTTAGAATCATCATTTTGTTTCTTTCCGTGGTAAATTGCTATTCTTAATATCTAAAATGTTATCCAAATTCTAAACTAAATTACTCTAATTTTTAGAACTTACTTTGATTTTCCTAAACGTATTTTTATTTTAGACTAGATAAAAGCTACATTCTATTTTAGAACTTAAATTATTTTCACACTTGTTTATACAGTCTTTCTTTAAGCCATCGAGAATAGTATTTAAATCATGTTCAGATTAAAAAAAATTATTTTCTTCAATTTATCTTCAAGCTTCTTAATGTTTTCAAGATGAAATTCTTGAATGTTATCGGCGTTTATTTGGTGGTACATTTTGATTAAAATTAAATAAAACACTTTTCACTTTGTCTTACCACAATAGTACTATTGTGGTAAAACAAAGTGAAAAGTGTTTTATTTAATTTTATTCAAGATCAGATCAAAATTATTCTATTTTTCACATGTTTTTTGCTTTTAATCTTCGGATTATAGGGTTCTTCCTTACAATTTAAAGGCCAGATTACAATCAATAAAATATATTAAAATCCTTTAGTTCGCTGTAGAAAAATTAACTAATAATTTTAAAATCACGTAATGTTTTCGTAATTTTAAATTATCAGATTACAATTATTTTGTCCTTTGGAGTTTAATTAATTTTCTTAAAGTTTTTTTAAAATTCTATAATTACTTTTAGATTCAGAAACTTCACCTTTCTTCAATTATCCTCAGCTTCTTTCCGTGCAATTTTTATGCTAAATTAAAATTACTTTCTTTTTCGAAAATATTAGATAATATAATATCAGATAATTTTGGAAATCTGAGATGAAAGTTATAGAAAATTCTAGAACCATTGAAAAATAATCTAATAATTTTAATAAGAACAAATTTATAAAAAAAAGTCCTCGAAGATAAATCTAAAAATCTGGAAAATGGAAAAGAAGGAATTTCTGAAAAATTCTACAAACATTCTAAATTTTAAAGATTTTTCTTATAACAATCTCGAAGATAATAATAATATTAAATTGTCTTTATTTAATTAAAGAAGAAAATACAAAGTATACAAATTCAAAATATAGACGAAGTTCAGTGATAATTAAAAAACAATCTATCTATGCTCTTCCACTTAATCTTCTCAATAAAACCATCTAAGGAAATTCTAGAAATTTAAAGGCGAAATTTCTAGAATCCTTAAAGAAAATTATAAAAATTTAAAATAGGAGAAATTGATAACAAATTCATTCATCTTTTAAGAATCCTCGTCAATTTGTTAAATAACAAACAGTCAATTATCAGTGATAAAAATTCAACAATAATAAGTGGATAATAATTTTTAGAACCCAAACTACAGTAACAAGTAAATGTGAAAACAATGGCAATAAATTTGTCGATAGTTATCCCCTGAAAGAGAAAACTATTGCAACGCTCAGATAATAAATGGCACCTTTATGGTATTTTCTTATTTCATGAATGATTTTCTCATTTACCTCGTGGTGAAACATTGTGGAATAATAGGTAATTAATTAAAAACACTTGGTTTGTTTGTATTACCTTAGTTTTACGGGTTTACTTGGAGATTTAAAAAATTCAAAAGCAAAATTCCGTTTCTCGAATGTGCTACGCTTTAGATTTAAATTTATAAGTTAAGCGTTAAGATGTTTCTTCTTCTTTATTCCTTTAAAAGTTTGCAATGACTGTCAATTTCTAAACATTCCAAAAATATTCTTATTTGAACCTTTGAAGAAAATTTGAAATGATTCGGGGAATTTAAGGTCAATCCTAAGAATATTAAGAAGCAGAATTTAAAATCTGATTCTTAGTCTCAGAACTTTAATCATATGATTGCTAATGTAAGAAAACCTTGATGATGAAATGCTTTTTACATAAAAAAAATCTGCAAATTTAAAGTACGAGGGTGGATAAATGTGTTGAAGGTGATTGCCAAGGAGGGATGACGACGCCGATTTGGTTCACTAATGCTTATTGCCGCCAGTTTTTTATTACATAAAGGGTTTGATTATTTTTAGCAGCAAAATCATCAAAGATTAGCAATTAAAGTTATCATGTATATGTGGGGTGGGTGGGTGGTCTCTATCCACCCAACATATACATATAAATTTCAATTACTTTGGGATGTGTTTACAAAAAATTATCGCTTTTATTTATCGCAAAGCTTTTAAATATAAATAAAATAATTTTGCTACTAATGTGAAAGTCTGAAATTATTGTTATTTCTATCATTTGGATAATATTTAAAATCCTTGTTGCTTTTTGCCCATCTTCAAAACTTCATATATTAAGAAAAGACTGAAATTTTTATATTTTCTTTCTTTCCTTTTGAAGCTTCCAAAATCCTGTTTCTGTTTCTGAACGTAAGCAGGTATCTTTATTTTCAGTGTCATTCACAAAATGTACAAAGTGAAATTGCGTCAATGTTGTCTTCATCATTGATAACATCTGACGTGTGTGTAATGTTTAGAAGCCTTGTTGCTTTCTGCATGTACTGGAGGCTCCAAAAATTTAAGTATTCAAATGAACGCTCAAAAATTATTTAAATAAGTAATTGTAGAGGCTTTCATTTCGTGATACATTTTTATTTTATTTTCTTTTTCTCTGTTGGGATCATTTTGGTCGTCTCCTATTTGGATAATATTTAGGATATTTTGATATTTTGTATCATTCAATGTCTGTCGAAGTATTAGCTAGAGAAGTAGTTGTTTCAAAAGTGGTTTGTTCTTGTAGTCTTAATAAGACTCATTTGTTGTAGATTTTACGAAATATTTTCGTGTTTTTTCTAATTATTAATATTTAGGAGCCTTGTTGGATTTTGCCTATTCTCAAGACTTCAAATATTAAGAAAATTTTACCTTCTACAAATTTTTGGCACGCTGAAAATAAAAACATATTATTATTGTAATCGTTATTATCTTCTGGTATTTGTATGATGTTTAGATCTCGAACCGTTGGATTTTCATCTACTTGGCGAAATGAAGAACTTAATCAGTGGGAAGTATTTGTTTATTTGTTTATTAATACTTTAGTATTCGTGTATACATAATATTTAGCAAAGTTAATTACAAAATATAAAAGAAAAAACATACAAATAATTTAGGTTATACGAATCCAGGGCGGAGTACACTCTTTTTCAAAATGGTCTTCCACTCAAACCCTGATTTTCTTCTAGTAATAGGATATTTCATTACAGTTTCTGTGTAGCTAGAAGCTTTTTTTAAATATTATAATAACTTTCATTTAGAACTATTCGTTCTCTATATATGTCAACATGACAGTTGATGATGAAGACGTTATTGATGCAGCACGATGTTGGCTCTGACATAGACTCGTAGACTGGTAGCATGCAGGCATACACGCCTTCACGCCAAGATGGCGTAAAACGGTAGCATTGAATGAAGATAACATTGAAGAATAGTGATTTGTTGCAAAAGGATTGGAGAATAACTTAGTGTATTTGAATGCTAAATAAAATGTGTTGCATTATATATTGAAGCCCCCAAGTATTTGCTGAAATGAGGTCAAGTGGATTATATCCAATTTATGTGACACTGGTGACTGGTTGGATTTATTTACTCACAGATGGAATATTTTTTGAAGCAATTACGCAAGCCAAATAGTTTCAGCCGCAGGCAAACAATCTGCTTGTTGTGTTTAGAAAATGGGACGGTAGTCCAGAACCTAAAACATCTTGTCCAGGTATTGAGTCAAGTCCGGTAGACCTTCCTTCAATCCCTTCCACTTACGTGTGTCTTGTACAATGCCATAGGGCTTGAATCCCACTTCAGTTGGGTCTCTAGGAAGAATTTTCAAATGCTCGAACACGCGCTGTGGAAAAGCTTGATCTCCAGTGTTGGAACGGAGATCAGCAGTACAGCCAATCGATTTATTTCCAGGAGTACCAGCAACTCGCATTTCTTCGAAGACATGACCACGCCTGCTATTCAATACACCGTAGATACCACCAACAGAAACTTCTAGACACTGAATTTTATATTAATAAACTGATTCCATAAGCTTAGGTTTAGCTGTGAGCAAACAAGCATACAAGAAAAGACGTTGGTGTAATGATTTGGACATCACCACGATGAATAGCATCAGCGTGCACAGTCACATCATAAATGTTGAAACGAACACTACGCAAGTTTATTTTAGAAAGGACCTTCTCTTTCGCGGAAACCAGCAAATACGGAATCCTTAATATCATACAGTTTACAAGTATGTTGGGAATAGTACCATCTGGACCGAAAAACCATATTTTATAGGCTTCTGTCACATCGTAATCATATTTTTCTCAAAGAAGACAGCGAAAAGAGAGAGGGAACTATGGGGAATGATACAGTGACCAAGGTTGCAGAAGAGGTACGGAGGAGTTGGTAACTTCTCACGGGCCGGGGAAAGTTTCAAGCCGTTCTCCATAGGCTATTTAACAGAAAACACAAAACTAATTGAATGAATGGAACAGTTCTTTAGAAAAGCTGATTTAAAATGGGTAAAAATAACGAGGGTGAATATGATTTATTAATTATTGTTCCCTATCAACAACAGCTAAGGACCGGTTTCGATCTATTTTGGATCTCATCAGCGTAGCGCAGTTGAAGACAGGCAATTGAGATTTATTTTGAAGTTTTTGGGTTAACCAACGATTACGATGTTACCGTAAAGATTATATTTGTCGCTGTTGGCAGATCCCTTTAATGTCGATTGGGATGCAACATTTAAACAATAGATGACACCTTTATGGTAATATCGTAGTCGAATATGATTTATTTTTAGTTACTAAAGTTTATATTAAAAAAACTCATTTACTTGACTTAATATAATAATAATAGTAAACTATTGATGATTTTTAATTTTTTTATTTTACTCACTACAATTCTTTCGCTACACTGTAGCTTCTTCAGGTGAAGAAGTATAATATTTACTTGAAATTAATAGACCAGTAGAATTACGTTTAATAAATATATTCTATTATTAGCTATCATAATGGCACAAACATTTTCATTTAAAATTCATCTTAAGCCTTGTATTGTTCATGCATCCAGCTACTTTACTTTGAAAGCCACTCTTTCGAGGATGTATGTTTAATTCATTTCTATGCATTGTCGCCTCATACTCGTGCTCTGTACTCTTGTACTCTTTAGCAAGTAGATGAGAATAAATTAGCGTACAAAGCGGACGTGCTTTTAATTTTTTACATACAGCCCACTTACGCAATAAATTGTTTCTACGTTATTCCATCATGCATAGACCGTTAATCTACTGATTTTGATGAGCAACAAGAACATTATAAATATTATTTTCTAGTTATTCATTAGATTATTTATAAGATGTAATATCATCCAATATTATTGATGAAATTAAAAAGATATATAATCAATCATCAATCATCATATGATTTCTTTTTCGTGAAACAGCATCTACTTATTAAATTAAATTAAATAATCGACCCAACGAATTGTAATTAACATATATATGATTATTAGGCTTCAGTTTTTGTACAAATTAAGATTTGTAGATATGAAGGCGTAAATTTTCATTAAGTATACGCTGTAAAGACTTTAAAAAAAATTGCAATTCCTACCGACTGCGCCGAATTCATGTTGTTTGACTTTTACCAAGGCTTTCATGCATTGTTTCTATTTTCATATTTTAGACAACTAGTGTATTCAGCATCAACAATAAATCCAGTCTGACTGATATTTTAAGTAGTTGACGAAGTTACATCATGAAATGGATGTTGTTAACCGTTACTATGTGATAATTCATTTAAAGAGTTAATTATTTCATTTATATAAAATACGAATTTTTCAAACAGTCATCATGTAAAGTTCTTTTTTATTAAATCTAAACTATCAGCTGTCTTTTTTTTAGGAAACGTTAAACATACCCGTTCTTGTCCGATCACCGAAATCAAGTCATCAAGCTAAAAAAATCACTGCAAGAATGGTGACAAATTATAATTTTGTGTACATTTGGGTTTTATTAAATTCCTAATGTAATGAGAGTAAAGCAAGCATACATATAATTAATGATTTCTTAAGAGTACGCTTGTAGTTATATTATAAGACAATTTATTTGATAATCTAGATGTTATGGGAGTCCCCTAATTACATTTCAATCGCATACGTCTCCCTGCGTGTCCCCATCCGGCGTTCACCTTGAACGTGTATCGATCGCCGCCACCCTGCCTCCCGCCCGCCCCCACAGAAAGTGGAACACTGGAACACATCTCACTCAAATAAGAGTACACCAGCCCGTGCAATTCAAGTGTTTACTTGTTAACAATGCAATAATCGCGGGGAATTATCCCCGGAGGGCGACGACGTCGACGGGACGTCGGACGTGCCCCACTCAATCCCCGACGAGAGGGTCTTAAACCAGGAGGAACCGCTCGACTCGCGAGACAATGGTTGCGAAAATTAAATTAGCGAAACCTTGGCTGATGTCGCTGCTGCCTCCACTCGACCACCACCCCCATTCGCGCGCTGTTGGCAGATCGTTACTTTCCAAGAAATTCGCGATCCGCACGACACTTTAATTGGACGAGGGATTGGATTCCAAGTCTACGTGCGGGCGATTCTAATTATTGGTTTTATTAGCCCCGTCGAATGGTAATTTCGATCATTATAAAATGATTGATTTCACAATTTAATTTAACAACTAATATTATCGCTTGATTAAGCAGTTATGAAGGAAAACAATCGTCATATAAACTTGTTCTGACTCAAGTGTAAATAAATTTGGTTTTAGAAAAACATCAGCAATCATCTAATAGCCTTTAAACCTCCTGGAAAATTATCAAACATGATATACAATACAAAAGATTTTAAAAAATTTGGTGTTTATGAAATACGTTGTTTAGAATGTATTAGCGTATATATAGGTCAAACAGGACGATTAAAAAAAAAGCTAGACTCTTTTTCAAATCGTTGTTCAGAATGCAAACACCAGTTTTTGGATAAAATAATCTCACAATTTTTCATAATTGCAACAAGGGTCCAAGCTCAATCTCCTGAAGTCATTTATTTTTATTTTTATCCTAATCATATACAAATAAAATTTAATTGAAATGCACCTTTCGTTTTCATTATGTGTTCACTAAGCGGATGAACGTTCGCCGCGGTATTCGAACCCGTGACCTAGAAAACGTGACCATGCACACATAGTAATAATGGGATTATCACCGGTTGGATTGGAATTAGGTTTTGTGGACTCTGGCCGGGTGCCAGTTATGACCCAAAACGAGGAGGGGTTTTTTTTTTTCAGGAACGGGAGACGAAATTATAACGCCCATTTTATTACCAGAGATTGCGCTCGTCTCTTGTAGATTATCATTTTTATTATTTACTGAGGGCGGAATGAAGAAACCAAGATACTGTCGAGAGGGCTTATGGTAATTCAGAGTTTACGCCGGAATGATGGAATGTAATTTGCAATCATTTCTCAATCTCGGATGCTGTGGTAATACAGCATATAAATTATTATACTCACAACGTAATATAATACCATAGGGTCCTTCAGCTGACAGAAAATTGTATCGTATATTTTCCATCCATTATTCATTAACATTATAATTAAGTATAATCAGATCAATTAATTAATATTCAAATTGATTTTCCAATTATTGAAAATACGAATTAATTGAACACTTCTATACAATTTTATTTTCCGTATTCCGCTCGCATCAATATTCCCCCGGCAAATTCCCTAATTCTAACTCCTAATGCAATATTCAAGTGGGGGAGGGGGGAGTTTGCGCGTCTCTTCGACACCCTCGCCCCGTAATGCGATCAGGTTACATTCTGTTTTCGACAGACGTTTTCCTTGCAAAAAATCGGCAGACGTCGCGACATGATAAATCTTCAAGTTTATCTGGACATTCACGTCCCCCCCACGACTTTTTTTTATCATCCACCCCGCCGCCGCAACCTCCACCTCAGCGTACGACAATAGGGGGGAGGATTATGTGTCTTTTCAGGCGGATACGGGCAGAAAAAAAACGTTCACGGTTTTATTAATACGCCTTTCATTCAATAAAACTGGAGGGTGGATGTGATAAAGGAAGGTATGTACACTGTGTCTATATACATTTATTACCCTCTATATTTCTATAGAAGGGTAATTTATGAGCTTCATAGGTCATGATTTATTATGAGGGTGAAAGGTGATGATTACGTATTTTATTACACATTACAATAAGAGGTATAAATTTACACATAATGTTTTATATTGAAATCTGCAGAAATTATGAGGGTGAATCAAATATAAACCGAAATTTAGAAAAAAAATTCAAAAACGATCACAATACTTCCCCTATATATACTTCGTATATAGGGAAAGTAAAAAAGTATGTATGTAAAATGCAAAATAAAAATAAAAACTTAAATTCTGCAGTGTAATGATGCACCTACGTCTCATCACAAGTGACAATGTCACTTAAAAATTAACCACCCAAAGCTTGGTATCGTGCCAAAAGCCTTCCACAGATAGCAAGACGGTTCGCTTTGTAATCTTCCGTCAGTAGGTGAGGAATCCAACTTGCCGACAGTTTTCAGTACCCAACTCATTGGAAAAGACGAAGAACCCACCTTGCCGAAAATTTCGAATTTCTGTAACCCAACTCATTGGAAATTACTGATTGAGCACTCCCATACGATATTTCTCTTAGACAATCAGCTCACGGATAGCCCGAAGGTTCGCCTCATTTATGGTATTCGTGATCATCGTATATGACTCATGTTTTCTACAATTGTGCGGCCATTTAGAAATTTTTATGCCATTCGTAGACTTGAGTATTATCAGCGAACTGTGCTTTACGCTTTCCCGCACCAAAAATTTAATGACGTTTCATCGCTCAACAGACTGTATACCTCGTGTTCAGATATGGTGCTAGTGGGGCAATAAGCATTAGTAAACCAAATCGACATCATCACCCCTTCTTAACAATCACCTCCAGCAAATTTAGCGGTACTCAGCGACCGATCAATTAAAAAGCGCTTTATATTTAATCCACCCTCGTACTTTAAATTTGCAAACTTTTCACGTAGATTTTAATAAAAATTTTAATTATTAGAAAAACTATTTGCAATGAAACAATTAAGAAAATTGTTTTCTGTGTATGGTTTTTTCATCAAAAATAGTCGATTATTTTATTGACATTAGATGGTGGGATCGTACCCACCCTACAAATATATTTAAATTGAAGTTAAAACACTGAGAATAATTTTTTTATAAATATATCAATTTTACCACTAATATTTTTGAAATCAAAAATATTATTAGCAATGAAAGTATAAATAAATATGTAGGGTGGGTGGGTGATCTCGATTCTGTTAAAAAAAATTATGAGAAAATAACAATTGAAATTTAAATGAAAGAAAAACAATTGAAATTATTAAAAACAAACAATTGAAATTTGCATATAAGAAAAAACGTTTTAATTATTTTTTTCTTATATTGAAACGAAATTTAAATTGAAAGAAGAAAATAAAAACAATTGAAATTAATTTAAAAAACAATTAAAATTTATCTACACAAAAAAAAAACAATTGAAATTATTAAAAAAACAAATGAAATTAGAATAGAAGAAAAATAATTGAAATTATAAAGAAGATCAAACAATTGCAATATTATTTAAAAAAAAAACAATTGATATTTGTATAGAAGAAAGAATTGTAATTTGTATACAAGAAAAAACAATTGAAATTATAAAAAAAACAAATAAATTTTGAATTTTTTTATAAAAATACAAGTGAAATTTGAATAGAAGAATACAATTTAAATTATTTAAAAAAAAAAACAATTAAAATTTGAATCGAAAATTTGTATAGATAAAAAACAATTGAAATTATAAGGAAAATAATTTAAATTATTAGAAATAGAAACATTTAAAATTTGATTAGAAGAAAAAACAATTGAAATTGAAAACTATTGAATTAAAAAAAAATGAAATTTGTATAGAAGAAACAATAGAAATTTGTATACAAGAAAAAAAAAAAACAATTGAAATTAACTAAAGAAAACAAATGAAATTTGAATATAAGAAAAACAATTTGAAATTATTAAAAATAAACAACTGCAATTTGAACGAAAGAAAACACATTTTAATTGTTTTTTGTTTCTTATATTGAAATGAAATTTAAGTAGAAGAAAAAACAATTGAAATTATTAAAAATAAACAATAGAAGAAAAACCATTTTAATTGTTTCGTTTTTCTTATATTGAAATGAAATTTGAATATAAGAAAGAAACTATTGAAATTATTTAAAAAAACAATTGAAATTAGTATAGAAGCAATTGAAAAATTAAAAAAAAAAACAATTGAAATTTGTATAGATAAACAATTGTAATTAAAAAAACAATTGAAATTATTTAAAAAAAACAAATGAAATTTGAATCTAAGAAAAACCATTTAAATTATTAGAAAAAAACAATTATAAATTGAATAGAAGAAAAAAAACAAGTGAAATTAATTTAAAAAAATAATTAAAATTTGTATAGAAGAAACAATTGAAAAATTAAAAAAAAACAATTGAAATTAGTGTAGAAGAAGCAATTGAAATTTAAATAGAAGAAAAAAACAACAACAATTGAAATTGAAAACAATTGAATAAAAAAAAACTCAATTGAAATTTGTATAGAAGAATCAATTGTAATTTGTATACAAGAAAAAAACAATTGAAATTATTAAAAAAAAACAAAAGAAATTTGTATAGATAAAAAACAATTGAAATTATTAAACATAAACAACTGAAATTTGAACGAATGAAAACACATATTAATTGTTTACTTTTTCTTATATTAAAATTAAATTTGAATAGAAGAAAAAAACAATTGAAATTAATTATTAAAAATAAACAATTGAAATTTTTAAAGAAGGGACAATTGAAATTATTTAAAAAAAAAAACAATTGAAATTTGAATAGAAGAAAAAAACAATTGAAATCATTAAAAAGAAAAAATTAAAGTTCGAATAGAAGAAAAACATTTTAATTGTTTCTTTTTCTTATATTGAACTGAAATTTGAATATAAGAAAGAAAGAAACAATTGAAAATATAAAAAAACAATTGATATTTGTATAGAAGCAATTGAACAAATAAGAAAAAAACAATTGAATTTTGTATAGAAGAAATAATAGAAATTCAAAAAAGACAATTGAAATTATAAAAAAAAACAAATCAAATTTGAATCTAAGAAAAACAATTTGAATTATTAGAAAAAATAACAATTAAAAATTGAATAGAAGAAAAAAACAATTGAAATTAATTTAAAATATAATTGAATTTTATATAGAAGAAACAATTAAAAAAATTTAAAAAAACAATTGAAATTAATTATTAAAAATAAACAATTGAAATTTTTAAAGAAGAGACAATTGAAATTATTTAAAAAAAAACAATTGAAATTTGAATAGAAGAAAAAAAAACAATTGAAATCATTAAAAAGAAACAATTGAAGTTCGAATAGAAGACAAACATTTTAATTGTTTCTTTTTCTTATATTGAACTGAAATTTGAATATAAGAAAGAAAGAAACAATTGAAAATATAAAAAAACAATTGATATTTGTATAGAAGCAATTGAACAAATAAGAAAAAAACAATTGAATTTTGTATAGAAGAAATAATTAAAATTCAAAAAAGGCAATTGAAATTATAAAGAAAAAAACAAATCAAATTTGAATCTAAGAAAAACAATTTGAATTATTAGAAAAAATAACAATTAAAAATTGAATAGAAGAAAAAACAATTGAAATGAATTAAAAAAAAAGAATTGAATTTTGTATAGAAGAAACAATTGAAAAAATTTAAAAAAACAGTTAAAATTTGTGTAGAAGAAACAATTATACTTTGTTTACAAGAAAGAAACAATTGAAATTATAAAAAGAACAAATGAAATTTGCATAGATAAAAAAACAATTGAAATTATTTTTAAAAAGACAAGTAAAATTTGAATAGAAGGATACAATTTAAATTATTTAAAAAAAAAAAAATTAAAAATTAAATAGAACAAAAAACAATTGAAATTGAAAAAAATTGAATTTAAAAAAATGAAATTTGTATAAAAGAAACAATTGAAATTTACAAGAAAAAAAAAACAATTGAAATTATCCAAAGAAAACAAATGAAATTTGAATATAAAAAAAAAACATTTGAAATTTTAAAAAAATAAACAACTGAAATTTGAGCGAAAGAAAACACATTTTAATTGTTTTTTGTTTCTTATATTGAAATGAAATTTGAATAGAAAAAAACAATTGAAATCATTAAAAATAAACAATTAACATTTGTAAACAAGAAACAATTGAAATTATTGAAAAAAACAAATAATTGAAATTATAAAAAAAAAAACAATTGATATTGAGTAGAAGAAACTATTAAAATTAAATGTTTCTTTTTTCTTATATTGAAATGAAATTTGAATGTAAGGAAGAAAGAAACAATTGAAAAAATTTAAAAAAACAATTGAAATTTGTATAGAAGAAACAATTGAAATTAAAAAAAACAATTGAAATTATTTAAAAACAACAAATGAAATTTGAATCTAAGAAAAAAATCCGCAAAAAAAATTTTCAAAAAAGTGACGAAAACAATACTTGTTTTACCGATGTTTAAAAATTTGAAAAAAAATCGATAATTGAGTTATGATTGTGCATTTGCTAATAGATGAAAATACATGCATTTCTTCAACAAAAACAATTGACAACGATTAAAAATTCCATCTGAGACGCAAACTATGAATTTTTCAATTTGTTTCCACACAATTGAAAACATGTTGCTCGATGTTTAAAAATTCGTAAAAAATTCAATCATGGAGTTATGATTGTACAGTTGCTAATAAATGAAAATATATTTATTTCTTCAACGAGAACAATTAAAGAAATTAAAAAATTCCAACTGTGACGCAAACTATTATTTTTTTAATTTGTTTCTACACAATTGTAAAAATGTTGCTCGATGTTTAAAAATTCGTAAAAAAATTAATCATGGAGTTATGATTGTACAGTTGCTAATAAATGAAAATATATTTATTTCTTCAAAAAGAACAAGTGAAAAATTAAAAAAATTCCAACTGTGACGCAAACTATTATTTTTTTAATTTGTTTCTACACAATTGTAAAAATGTTGGTTGATGTTTAAAAATTCGTAAAAAATTCAATCATGGAGTTATGATTGTACAGTTGCTAATAAATGAAAATATATTTATTTCTTCAACGAGAACAATTGAAAAAATTAAGAAATTCCAACTGTGACGCAAACTATTATTTTTTTAATTTGTTTCTACACAATTGTAAAAATGTTGATCGATGTTTAAAAATTCGTAAAAAATTCAATCATGGAGTTCTGATTGTACAGTTGCTAATAAATGAAAATATATGTATTTTTTTAACGAGAACAATTGAAAAATAATAAAAAATTCCAACTGCGACCCAAACTATTAATTTTTTAAATTGTTCCTACACAATTGTAAAAATGTTGATCGATGTTTAAAAATTCGTAAAAAATTCAATCATGGAGTTATGATTGTACAGTTGCTAACAAATGAAAATATATTTATTTCTTCAACGAGAACAATTGAAAAAATTAAAAAATTCCAACTGTGACGCAAACTATTATTTTTTTAATTTGTTTCTACACAATTGTAAAAATGTTGATCGATGTTTAAAAATTCGTAAAAAATTCAATCATGGAGTTATGATTGTACAGTTGCTAATAAATGAAAATATATTTATTTCTTGAAAAAGAACAATTGAAAAAATTAAAAAATTCCAACTGTGACGCAAACTATTATTTTTTTAATTTGTTTCTACACAATTGTAAAAATGTTGATCGATGTTTAAAAATTCGTAAAAAATTCAATCATGGAGTTATGATTGTACAGTTGCTAATAAATGAAAATATATTTATTTCTTCAACGAGAACAAATAAAAAAATTTAAAAAATCCAACTGTGACGCAAACTATTATTATTTTAATTTGTTTCTACACAATTGTAAAAATGTTGATCGATGTTTAAAAATTCGTAAAAAATTCAATCATTGAGTTATGACTATGCAGCTCCTAGTAGATGAAAATACATGTATTTGTTCAACGAAAACAATTGACAACGCTTAAAAATTCCGATTGAGACGCAAACTATGAATTTTTCAATTTGTTTCTACACAATTGAAAAAATGGTGATGTGGCCATCATAGTACTTTCCCTTCTTACATTCAGCACTGTGGCCAGGTCAGTAGTCCGCCGCTTACCACATTCATCATCTTTGTGAAGAAATTAGTGTTAATACATTCACATAAAAATCACCAGACATATTTAAACAAGCTGAATATTAATTTTTCAAGTCTATCAAACTTTTAAATGTTTCTTTCGAAATAACAATGCTCAGGTGTCGCTGTTGAATCCAAATAGACATTATTGCTATTGGAGGTATAGAAATAAGGTTGTACCAAACTAATCATGAATTAATAAACCACATCTGGTTATTTTCAGTTACGATTTAAAGGTCAAACAGCAGCGCTTGCGCAAGGGAATAAGCATTTGCATCTCATGAAACGTTAATATTTTGCATTTGACATAAATGCGCTCAGCCGTACCGTATATGGAATCAAATTGCGGATTCAAATTCCATGTCTAGCCGTTCGTGCGACGACCTATTACTTGGCGAAATAAATTTTTAACAGGGCACTGCGACGTTCGCCTGCAAATTGAATTTTCTAGTCGCTCGCCCACGTACGGCTGGCTCTCTCCTGTTCCCCCCCGCCGCCAAGCCTTCCCATCCCCTCCATCCACCCGCATAAAATATTATCTTTCTCATATCCGACCCCTTTCCTCCATCCACCCCCTCCGATCGAAATAGTGCAAGTTCAATAAAAACGTTTCAGCCCGGGGGCAACGTTCACCTCTCGCATAAATCCATGATCATATACTTACAATATTACTACATTTATTCCTTCTGCATAATATTTACACAAGCGTATAAAATAGTAAGCAATAAATAAGCTATTATATAAAATACTGATTGTATTGGACGTATTTTTTTTAAATCACAAAATCCTTTTGTTCCTTTCCGCTTGATTAATCCAGTTATTCGCGGCTTACGCCGCCGAAAATACAAAAAAATAAAACTTTCAAGGGTGTGAAATAACGCTGAATTAATTTAAACGTTTTACAAGGGCCGCATTCTTTCCCTCCGCCACGGCTGCTCTTTCTACCGGGATTAACGAGCTTGACCTGTGACCCTTTGTGTTCGCGGATAACGTTTTTTTTTCATCACACACAAAAAAGCAACTCTTTTTCATCGTTTGTGCCGTTTGTTTATAAATCAAATACAATTCCGAATGCGCGAGTGTTATTCTTGAAAGGGAAACAGTATTCATATTGATATTGATGGCTGTAAGTACCTGTAGTTCGATCATCAATCATCCTGAATGGCTTTAAAAAGCGTCTTTATAAATCATAAGTGGATTTTCTTATAATAACTTAATTTCAAAATATGTAAGGAAATATTTATAGGGGCAGCTTTA
The DNA here is from genome assembly GCA_963969525.1 of Ontholestes murinus. Lineage (NCBI taxonomy): Eukaryota > Metazoa > Arthropoda > Insecta > Coleoptera > Staphylinidae > Ontholestes > Ontholestes murinus. Next base: position 6,596,344 of record OZ018396.1, read on the forward strand.
ATTATAAGTTCAATTTTTGCGAGTCGTAAAGATGTCGGGACGTATTTTCATTTCCGAGCACGAGAGTAATCCCTTTTGAGCCTCTTTTTTTCCTAATGTCCTCTCCGGACATTGTGAACTTTCTTATTTTTACTTTGGTGGAGGCGCCGGGATGCTGTAGGTGGCACGTCTCTCTAGGGACGCGGACGTTGTACGCCCCTCGATGAATGAAATAACTAATTGCAAACGGCAGATTTTTCCAGGAAATGCATTACACGGTGTGCAATCTGTTTGTTTCAATTAATGGAATCCGAATTAAATGCGAGAGCACTATTTTTGTGTTCTGTTGATGGAAAAAGGAATTGGAACAGAAAGCGATCGGTGGAATGACTATAAATATCAGATGTGTTCACCAAAATGCTTAACTTCGCAAGAGGGTCTGATATAGCAAGCATAGCATAATTAACCAGTTCAGTTTTGGGTGTTGCTACTAATGCTGCGATCTAAAAAATTCTAAAACAGCGTGAATTCTAAACATTATATAAATTCTAAAGATTTATTAAAAGCTTACACATATTTTAAAGATTCCAATTTCTAAAAATTTCAAAGATTTACAATATTCTAAACATTACAAAAGATTTATTAAAGATTCCAAATTCAAATGATTTCAAATTTAAAGATTCATAAAATTCTAAAATTTAGTTTAGGGATTCTAAGAATTTTCAAAATTCCAAAGTTTCTAATGATAATAAAAATTCTAAAAATTTACAAGATTCCAAACATTATAAGGATTCAAAAGATTGTAAAGTTTATAAAGATTATGATGATTCTAAACGTATAAATAAAGGATTTATTAAAAGAGTTAAAGATTCTACACATTTGCAACATTATAAAAATTCTAAAGAAAGATTTAGAACGTTCTAAATATTCTAAAGATTGTGAAGAATACAAAGATTCTAAGGATTTTCAAAATTTTAAAGTTTGTAAAGATGCTGAAAATTTTAAAGATGTATAAGATTGTAAACATTGTAATTCTAGATATTTAAAAGATTCTAAAGATTTCAAGAATTTAAAAATTCTAAAGATACTACAGATTCAAAAAATATAAAGATCTTGAACATTCTAAATGTTTACAAGATTCTAAACATTATAAAATCTGTAAAGATTTATTTAAAAATTCCAAGTATTCTAAACATTCTAAAGATTCTAAATTCTAATGATTTCAAATTTAAAGATACTAAAATTTCTAAAAAATCTAAAATTTAGTTTATGGATTCTCAGATTTTCAAAATTCTAAATTTTCTAAAGATACTAAAAATTCTAATGATTTATAAAATTCTAAACAAACAAATATTTTAAATATTCAAAAGATTCTACAGATTGTGATTGTAAAATTTCTAAAGATTCTGAAAATTCTAAACATTTTATAAATTTTAAAGATTTATTAAAATATTGTAAAGAATCCAATTTCTAAAGATTCTAAAGATTTTCAACGTTATAAAATTTCAAAATATTTAGAACATTCTAAAAGATTTAAAATTTTTTAAATTTCTTAGGATTCTTAAGATATTGAAAATTCTAAAGATTTACAAGATTCGAAACATTGTATAAATTCTGCAGATTTAAAAGATTCTAAAGATTATAAATATTCCACATACTAGATTCTGAAGGTTCTAAAAATTATATAAATACTAAAGATTTATTAAAAGGTTGTAAAGATTTTCTACATTATGAAAATTCTAAATTCAAGATTTAAAAAATTCTAAAGGTGCTAAAGATTCAAAATTGTAAAGATTCTCAAAATTCTACACATTATAAAAATTCAGAGATTTATTAAAAGATTCTAAAGATTCCAAATTGTAAAAATTCTAAAAATTTACAAGTTTTTCAACATTATACAAATTTTAAAGATTTAGGACATTCCATAGATTCTGAAGATTGTAAAATATCTAAGGATTCTAAGGAATTTTAAAATTTCTAATGATTCTTAAAATACTGAAAATTCTAAAGATTTACATTATTCTAAACATTGTATAAATTCTAGATTTGAAAGATTCGAAAGATTTCAAGATTTTAAAAATTCCAAAGATTCTAAAGTTTCTCAAAATTTTAAAGATTTACAAAATTCTAAGCATTATGTAAATTTTAAAGATTTAAAGGATTCTGGAGATTCTGATTGTAAAGATTTTAAAGATTCCAAATTCTGAAGATTCTAAATATTATATAAATTCTAAAAATTTACTAAAATGTTGTAAAGGTTCTAAAGATTCGAAACATTATAAAAATTCTAAAAATTTAAAACATTCTAAATATTTTAAGGATTATTAAAATTCTAAAATTTCTTAAGATTCTAAAGAAACTAACAATTCTAAAAATTTACAAGATTCTAAACATTATAAAAATTCTAAATATTTAAAGGATTCTCGAAATTCTAAAGATTGTTTACAAGATTCTAAACCTTATAAAATCTGTAAAGATTTATTTAAAAATTCCAAGTATTCTAAACATTCAAAAGATTCCAAATTCTAATGATTTCAAATTTAAGGACACTAAAGTTTCTAAAAAATCTAAAATTTAGTTTTTCAAAATTCTAAAGTTTCTAAAGATACTAAAAATTCTAAAGATTTATAAGGTTCTAAACAATATAAAAATTTTAAAGATTTAAAAGATTCTACAGATTGTGATTGTAAAAATTCTAAAGATTCTGAAAATTCTAAACATTTTATAAATTTTAAGAATTTTTAAAAAAATTGTAAAGAATCCAATTTCTAAAGATTCTAAAGATTTTCAACGTTATAAAATTTCAAAATATTTAGAACATTTTAAAAGATTCAAAATTTTAAAATTTCTTTGGATTCTTAAGATACTGAAAATTCGAAAGGTTTACAAGATTCTAAACATTGTATACATTCTAGAGATTTAAAAGATTCTAAAGATTTCAAGATTCAAAAAGTTCTAAAGGTTCTAAATATTCAAAATTCTAAAGATTCTCAAAATTCTACACATTATATAAATTCTAAAGATTTATTAAAAGATTCCAAAGTGTAAAAATTCTAAATATTTACAAGATTTTCAACATTATACAAATTTTAAAGATTTAGAACATTCCAGAGATTCTGAAGATTGTAAAAAATCTAACGATTCTAAGGAATTTTAAAATTTCTAATGATTCTAAAGATACTGAAAATTCTAAAATTTTACAATATTCTAAATATAGTATAAATTCTAGAGATTTTAAATATTTCAAGATTTTAAAAATTCCAAAGATTCTAAAGTTTCTCAAAATTCTAAAGATTTACAAGATTCTAAGCATCATGTAAATTTTAAAGATTTAAAAGATTCTGGAGATTCTGATTGTAAAGATTCTAAAAATTCCAAATTCTAAAGATTCTGAAGATTCTAAATATTATATAAATTCTAAAGATTTACTAAAATGTTGTAAAGGTTCTAAAGAATCCAAACTGTATAAAATTTCTAAAAATTTAAAACATTCCAAAGATTCTAAGGATTATTAAAATTCTAAAGTTTCTTAAGATTCTAAAGAAACTAAAAATTCTAAAAATTTACAAGATTCTAAACATTATAAAAATTCTAAATATTTAAAGGATTCTCGAAATTCTAAAGATTGTAAATATTATAAATATTGCACATACTAAAGATTCTGAAGGTTCTAAACATTATATAAATTCTAAAGATTTATTAAATGGTTATAAATATTTTCAATATTATGAGAATTCTAAAGATTTAGAACATTCAAAAGATTCTAAATATACTCAATATTCTAAAGATATAATATTCTAACCATTGTATAAATACTAGAGATTTAAAAGATTCTAAAAATTGTAAAGATTATAAATATTCCACATACTAAAGATTCTGAAGGTTCTACACATTATATAAATTCTAAAGATTTATTAAAAGGTTGTAAAGATTTTCTACATTATGAAAATTCTAAAGATTTAAAACATTCAAAAGATTTTGAAGATTGTAAAAATTCTAAAGATTCTAAGGATTTTCAACATTTTAAAGATTCTAAATATACTGAATATTCTAAAGATATAAGATTATAAACATTGTATAAATACTAGAGCTTTAAAAGATTGTAAAAATTTCAAGAATTCTAAAGATTCTAAAAATACTAAACATTATATAAATTATGAAGATTTATTAAAATATTGTAAAGATTCTAAAGATTACAAATTATAAAAATTCTAAAGATTTTCAACATTATAAAAATTCTAAATATTTAGAACATCTTAAAGATTATAAAAAAATCTAAAGATTATAAGTATCTAAAGATTCTAAAGATATTGAAAATTCTAATGATTTACAAGATTTCAAACATTGTATAAACAAAGCAACAAATAATCAAAAAACTAGCGGATTTGAGAGACAAAATTAATGTCATGAAAAAGACCATTTGTTTACTTGAAGAAATTGAAATCAAACAGAAATATAGAAATCTGCAATAATAACTCAGATATTGCTCCAATTTAAACCAAGTGCACAGTAATAAAGGAAAATTGATTTCTAATGAATTGTCGACAAACAAAAAACCAATGTACCACATAAAATAATTGAATATCAAGAAGTAGAAGCAGACACGAATTACGTAACATCGAAGAATTTATTCAAAATAAAGATGAGGAAATTCTACAAATAAGAAGGATACAATTTTTTGGTACATCCAAAATTAACACTATCAAAAGGATTCCCCAATATTAATTTTAGTAAAAATTTGATAATACAAAAAACAATATAATAAGGATAATTAGGATGAAATAATTCGATCTTTAAAACAACAAATTAATCTACTGAATGAAAAACACCTACACATCCTAAAATAAATTATATTTCTTTTATGAATTGTTTTACCTTTCATTTCTTAAAACTTTATAATATTTAAAAACTAAAGATTTAATAATGATAGAATTAAAATTGTCAATGTCGTTGATATTTATTTGTAAACTTCATTATTTTATTATTATTAACAATCTGGCAATTTATTCACAGTAAACCGTTGCGTACAGTAAATAGACGGCATCACTTAATTACGCAATGTCCGCTCCATTAAGCGTCCCCTCATTACGGTAGTGATATTAGCCAGATGCCGTATTCTACAATTAGACTAATGCACGATAATTGCAATTCAACATTTGAGAATGTTTGCGTACGCGAATTATTAAATATCTCGCGTTACGCAATTTCAGCCCGGCGCAGCCACCATTTATTTCACAACCAAAATGTACGCTTGAATTAATTTCATGAAAAGGAAAGGAGGTTGCAACTGTAAAATTTATAATAGTGTAATTACGCCTATTTATAATCAACCACCTATTTTGATAGGGGGAGGCAATTGCAATTGATGCATAGCCGGGGAAAATTTTTAAAGCGAACACTTAACAGCTACTCGACTTTCTTTTTTTTTTGTGAGCCGCGACAAAGCAGCCCACTTTCCATCCCACTGAAAATGCAGCCATTGTGAGGACAATTCTTTACAAAACCACCCTTTATCCTGTTTCACGGTAAAGTGGATCCCGCTTTCTATTTTACTAACATCTCACCTACATTTCCAACGCGCGGCAAATAAACAGATGCGGTGGATTTGGACGGAATGTGGGAAAGAAACAAATAATTTAATAAAAATAAAAATAATCAATAAACTATTAACATCTTTTATATTACGTATGTAGTCTTTCCTATATGAACTTCACTGTTAAAAACTTCAATGAAAGAATTTATTGGTGCTGTCCGGACGTATATACCCGACGTCCGTCAGCATGTCAAACAAAATGGAGACGATATTTTTCAGCATAGGCCAGAAGGGTGGCGGGGAAAGTGGAAAGATATTTCATTTGTGTCGGAAGGGAAACGAAAAATTCCGCCCATTTCAACTTCTTTCTTTACTCTATTCGCCCCCTCTTTATAAAAGTTATGGCCTTTATAATGTAGAGCAGACATAAAACTGAATATTCAATTTTATGCGAGCACATACACGAAATTATTTTTCGTTTAATATTAACTCGGATGATTATTTGAATGTGAAGGCGTTTATTTTGTTCTACATATGTAACAAGATGATAAAAATTGATGACTTTGTTTTATTACTATAATAAGGGATAGAATAAATTTTCAATTTATTCAAAGTAGCAAAAATTAAAAAAAACACATCCAGCCTCAATAAATGATACCCTCCTTTTATCTAGCGTACTCTTGACCTACCCTAATAAACTATGCGGTAACCTAGGGCCTATTTCCTCGCTTAAACTCCAGCGCACTCTTGACCTACCTCAATGTGTAATTTATTTGCGCGGGTTGGGAGTATTATTGTGGTAGGTCAAGAGTACGCTAAAACATCTTATGATCAAGAATATTTTAAGTTAATTGTATTCAATTAATATTCAGTTAGTTTTTAATAAAGTAAAAAAAGAACAGATGAAATTAATGAAATATCAAAGGGCTAAAACAATTGAATTTCTATTAAAATTAAAAAAAAATGGTAATTGAACGAAAAAAATATTTAAACAAATTATTAAGAAATTTTAATTGAATGAATTTCTAAAAAAACAATTAGAGTTAAAAAAACAATTAGAGTTAAAAAACAATTGATAGAAAAAAATATGACGAGGTGATTTAGAAAAAGAAAGCTAAAAGTTTAAAACAAATTAAACATCACTTCAGAAAATAATTGAAATGGTTAGATATAAAGGAACAATTAAAAGTTGGTAAAATCAATTTAAGATTGACCCAAAATCAATTGAAAATTATTTAAAATAATTACAATAAAAGCTTGAAATGATTAGAACTCTACATAAAGAAAACAGTTGACAATGCCTAAAAACAAACAATTAAATCTTGACGGACGAAAACAATGATAATTAGTAAAAATAGTTTAAATTTTCCAGAAATAATAACAAATGACAACCAATAATAGCACTTGAATATCAACGATAAAATTAAAAATTATTTTAAAAACAGTCGCATTAAATCAAATTTGTCAATAAAAATTAAATTGACAATAAAGAAACAACAGCAAATGTGACGAAAGAAAGCAATTGAAAATTATCAAATAAAATACATTACATTGAAAACAATGTAATAAAATAATTGAAACTTTTGAAAATAATTGAAAACGTTAAAAACACTGCAACATTTTAATGTTACAGAATCATTACAAAATCACAAATAATTATTTGTGAATAAAACAAATTGTTGGAAATTTGCAAAAGTAAAAACAATCGACTAATGATCAAAGCAGGTTACGGACGAAAACAACTGAAAGTTATAAAAAACAGCTGAAAGCATTAAAACAATTGAATGCCATTTCAGATGTCAATTACAATTGTTGGAAAGAAAACAATCGTCAGATGACGAAATAGAACAAAAGTCAAATTAAAAATAAAGTTAAAACTTAAAAGAAACCGTTGAAAAAATAAAAAACAATTTAATTTAGAACCAAAAAAAAATAGATTATAATAAAAATTAGAAATTGCAAAAAAATAAAAAAACAGTTTTAATTTGGTCGATAAAATTGGTTAAATATTATCAAAAAACTTTTAACAATTGAACACTTAAATATTTGATGGTTTGTACGTTTACTTTATGGTACATCTTGAATGCATTGTAATTTAAACACTAATCAATTACAATTAAACACTTACAAAACTTGAACATTACGTCAAGAATAAATTGAAATTTTTGATAAACGAAAACTTTCAAATTCAGTTGAAACTTCCAAGAAAAACACAAAATAAATAAATCAATTAAGAAAACTGATTATTTCTAAAAAAAATAAAAAAGGTAATAAATATATAATAAAAAATGAGGTTTAGTAAGAAAAATTTAAATTTAGAAACTACAAAAAATAATAATTTTCCAGAAAACAGTTAAAATTTCATGAAATCATAAAAATAGTAAAAAGGAGTTAATCTAAATAGTTTATGCGAAATAAAACAAAAAATGTAAGAAAATGAGTTTAAATTTGTTTTAAAATAATTGGAATTTAACATAGGAAGAAAGTATTTGCACTAAAAAAACAATTAAGCAATCGACGATAAATCAAATCGTGAAGAATGAAAACAGTTGAAAATTGATTAAAATACTTAAATTTGCAAAAAATATATTTGAAGCTTGTAAAAGACACAGTTGGCAGTTTCCAAAAACAATCGACGATCAATTAAAGTGTGCCGAACGAAAACAGTTGACGATTATTAAAATTAGTTAAAATTACTAAAAAAATATATCAAAAACAGTTGGCAATCCCTAAAAATAATTGATCATCAATTAAATCCTGACGAATGAAAATTATTAAATATTGATCAAAATAGTTAAAATTACTAAAAAATATATTAGGATCTTGTAAAAAAAAAAACAAGTGACAGTCCCTAAAAACAATTGAGGATCAATTAAAGCTCGACAAACGAAAATAATTGAAAATTATTAAAAATAGTTGAAATTGTTAATTTGTAAAAAAATGTATTAAAAATTTATTTAAAAAAAACATTTTACAATCCCTAAAAATAATTTACGATCAATTAAAGCTCCTCGAACTAAAACAATTGAAAATGATAAAAATAGAATATGCTAAGAAATTTGTAAAAAATAAATAATTGACAATCTCTAAAAACAATGGACTATCAATTAATTCTTGACGAACAAAACCAATTGATAATTAGAAAAAGTAGTTTTAATTATTGGAGAGCTTTTCAAAAGTAAAAATTTTCCAGAAAAAAAAAATTCACTTTTGTTAAAATTAAAAAAATATATTTTATCACAGTTGCATTCAATTTGTTTAAAATAATTAAATTGAAAATGAATAAAATAAGTTAAATATTAGTGAAAACAATAGAAAATTATTATTAAAAAAACGTTTATATTGAAAAAAAAGGTCTAAAACAATTGTATGTCTCTATTGAAAACAATTGAAAACGTTAAAAATGATATAGTGTTTGTCAACGAACATTTTTCTTTTTCAAAACACAATAAACAATTAATAAAATCAGCTAAATAAATAAACAAATTAAATAAATAAATAAAGTAATTATTTGTTTGTACCAATGAAAAAGTTTAACGTTTAACAAACACATTAAGCGAATGTTCTGAAATTGTTAAGATAAAACAATTGACAAACGGTAAAAACAGTTGGTCACTTTCAAAAAATGACGAACGCAAATTATTGAAAATTATAAAAAAAAACAGTTGAATATCATTTCAGATAATTATCTAATTTTCGAAATAAAAAAAAACAATTGACAACAAATAAAATACGTTTTGACGATCTTTGTCGGGTGAGATAGAGGCCACCCACCCACCCATACATATACATATTATTTGCAATAACGTTAATTACAAAATTTGAATAAAATAAATTGACAAAGTAATTTTTTTGAGTAGGTAAATTAATATAAATTATGTACATGATATCTGGAAAGATATTAAATCAATCTTGGATAAGATTAGTTATATTTAAGCTTAAATTTGGATTGTGCTTTATTTTTTTATTACATACAAGATTTTATTGTTTTTTTAGGCAGTATAAAGTTATCATGTATATTTAGAGTGGGTGGGTGTTCTCTATCCCACCTTTTAATCAGTAAATCATAAGCGAGAGTTTTAAAATGGTGGCCATTTCTTTACATTTTTTTTCTAAAACTATGAAGTTTACGAATTATGGTTATTCTAAACAATTTTCTCAATTTTGGATTCTATACGATTACTTCTTGTATACATTTGATATAACTCTTATAATTTATTGGTAATAGGCAAATAAATATCAAAATTTTTAATTTTTAAATTTTTATGAAGCTCGTGGCAATTGTTTTACTATTTTTAAAACGTTCCTAAAAATGTGGAGATTGCAATATGGTAATCTATTCATTTAGACGAGATAAACTCAAAATTTAAAAGTATAAACTTTTTAATCTTTACAAAAACATAAAGCCCAAGCTGTATTGAGTAAAAATTTACAAGCTTTAAGTTTATAGCAATTGTTTTTCTGTTTTTAAAACGTTCCGGAAAATTTGGAAATTGCAAAATTTGAATCAACTCGCTTATTTAAGATAATCTCAAAATTTTAAGATACAGACTAATTAATTATTACAGAAATATAAAGAAAATTCATTATTTATTAAAATTTGAGAGTTTCAAGTGCGTGGAAATTGTTTTTCTATTTTTAAATCGTTCTTAAAAACGTGGAAATTGCAATATAGCAATCTACTCATTTACAGGAGATAAACTCCAAATTTAAAAGTGTAAAATTTTTAATCTTTACAAAAACATAAAGCACAAGCTATATTGAGTAAAATTAGGAAGTTTTAAATTTGTAGCAATTGTTTTTCCCTTTTGAAAACGCTCCGGAAAATTTGGAGATTGTCAAATTTCAATCTACTCGTTTATTTGAAATAATCTCAAAATTAAAACGTGCAAATTTTTAAATGATTGCCGAATTTTAAATCAAAATCAGTAGATAATAAATTTAGACAGTTTCAAGCTCGTGGAAATTGTTTTTCTATTTTTAAAACGCTTCTAAATTTGTGAAAATTGTATAATGTTAAGTAATTCGTTTATTTAAAAGTGCAGTTTTGTTAATAAATACAGAAACATAAAGCAGAAACTATAGTAAGTAAAATTGAAAAGTTTTAAACTCGTATCAATTGTTTTTCTATTTTTTAAAGGCTTTTAAAAATGCGGAGACTATAAAATATCAATCTACTCATTAATTTCATTGTATATGCTTTAATCACTACAGAAACTTACAGCAGAAACCATAGTATATACAGTTTTATATATTTAAACTCGTGGCAATTGTTTATCCAATTTTAAAATGCTTTTGAAAATGTAGAGTTTGCAAAATTTCAATCTACTTGTTTCCTTCGGATAAACTCAAAATTTCAAGTTGAAATTTATTATTTCATTGTAGAAATACAAATTAAAAACTGTAGTGAGTAAAATTGTAAAGTATTAAACTCGTAGCAATTGTTTTTCCATTTTTAAAATGTTCTTGAAAATGTGAAAATTATAAAATGTCAATCTACTTGTTTGCTTCGGATAAACTCAAAATTTTAAGGTGGAATTTTTAAATTCATTATAGGAAAATAAATCAGAAAGTGTAGTGATTAAAACTGTAAAATATTAAACTCGTAACAATTGTTTATCCAATTTTTAAAATGTTCCTGAAAATGTGGAGTTTGCAAAATTTCAATCTACTTTTTTGCTTGAGATAAACTAAAAATTTAAGGGTGGATTTTTCAAATAATTGTAGAAAAATAAATTAGAAACAGTAGTGAGTAAACTTGTAAAGAATTAAGTTCGTAACCATTGTTTTTTCATTTTTAAATTGCTCCTGAAAATGTGGAGATTTTAAAAGGTCAATCTACTTGTTTACATCGGATTAACTAAACATTTAAATGTGGATTTTTTAAATCAATGTAGAAAATTAAATTAGAAACTGTAGTGAGTAAAATTGTGAAATATTAAACTCGTAGCAATTGTTTTTCCATTTATAAAACGTTCCTGAAAATGTGGACTGTGCAAAATGTCAATCTACTTGGGATAAATTCAAAATTATAGGAAATTTAATTTAAATTATTACAGAATCGTAGATCAGAAACTATGGTTAGTAAAAATAGATCATTTTTAACTCCTTGCAATTGTTTTTAAGTTTTTAAAACGCTTCTGATAATATGGAAATTGCAAAATGTCAATATTTCTACTTCCTTGAAGTAAACTCAAAATTTAAAGTAACAGGTTTTCTAATGATTGCAGAAACACAAACCAAAAACTGAGTAATACTAGAAAGTATAAAAGTCATAGCAATTGTTTTTCTATTTTTTTAAATCCTTCTGGAAATGCGGTGTTCGCAAAATGCTAATCTACACGTTTACTTGAGATAAACTAAAATTTTAAAGGTGAAAGATTTTAATCATTACAGAAACATAAAGTGAGAAAAATTTATACAGAAATTAAACTCGTAGCAAATGATTAACAATATTTAAAACGCCTCTGAAAATGTAAAAATTTCATAATATAGTTCTAATTGTTAATATGAGATAAATTTAAAATTTAAAGGTGTAGATTTTTTTTAATATAAAGAAGAAATCATAATGATGGTTGCGACCGTTACTATGTGGTAATTCATAATGAACAATGAATAAAACACTTACTATGTTTTTAACCACTATAATTTATTATAATATATAAATATATTACAATTTGTACGACTTAAGTTTCGACTTTTGACAGTCATTATCAAGTCATTATCCTACACAATAAACTCTTGATGATTAATACTCAGTATTGAAGCCACCATGTGGTAAAATATATTGCACTTATTAGCAATAAACATTATTATGCAATTTAATTATGTTTCCCCCTCATTAATCAATGTTTAAACAATTAAATATAAAGACTAGAGTGTTTATTTCAAAAAATATATTTTAATTACTTTCTGGTGATGAATTTAATCACTCTCTATCAACACTACAAGCGGTGAATTATCCCCCCATCCCCCTTGTTTTGAGTTTTTGTGCGGTTATTATTAATCGGTGGATCGCGTTCGAATTAACAACGTTGGAACTACGTAATTTCCTGTTAGAATGGCCCGGGAAATTAAATTTTATCCCGTGTTTCTGTAGACTTTGATGGATCCCCTTTATTCCATAAATAATTCCCGCTCCTCCATCGCCGGACCCGCCGAACCCCTTGTTTGCTTTAATTCCATTTACACGGTGTACGATTAAATCTACACGATGTGTAATTGACGCTTTTGAATTATCCTTATCTTGTTTAAATTGTTTTATTAAAAAGTGTAAAATGAAAAAGTTATAAAGACAAAGTGGAAAGTGGATTTTCGAAAAATCAATGCAGATTAAATGTGACAAATGACAAATGACAAATGAAAATAACAAATGACAAATGAAAAATGACAATTGACAAGTGGCATTTGTTAATCATTTGTCATGAATGACAAACCATAAATGACAAATGACTTTTATTTTCAAAACGGTTAATTTTTTTTTCGTCAAGTCGATTATTAATGTTTTTAAATCATTTTGATTAAAAAAACGAATTATCAATAAACTGCATATGCTTGCAATTATAAAACTGGCAGTTTAGTATAATTAATTTTAATTAGCAGACCCTAGGTTAAATACATTTCCTAATAGTAAATAAATTATCGACGGCTACTGCGTTAGATAATTAATTACACTACAACCCACACATTGATTATTCTAGGCGCATAGTGAATTTTGCAAATAGGGATTGTTTAAATTATAAATCATGTTTCCAAGCATATCATAAAGAAAATAATATAGTTAATATCTTTAAGCTTAAAATGAGGTATAATAATAATAAAATGCAATAAAAATAGAGTAATAGAGTTTTTAGAGGTGTATGATTGTTATAATTACCATAGAAAAATTATCTCTTATTTTAGGTTTGCCAACATAATCTATTAACTCTGTAAGTAGTTCACTGAGCACAAATATACCAGTGATTTTGTGACATTCATCGATAATTGAATGGAAAAAGTGTTATGGATGAGTCAAATATTCGGCGCTGGTGTCGGTCGTCAGTTATTACGTATGAACTTTCAACCATCCACCCTTAGCTCCTTCAGGTTACCATCTGTTTAAAAAACTTAAGGACTTTTTAGCAGGAAAGAAAGATTACAAAAAGATTCAAAAATTCATCACACCTTACGTGTGCTTAAATTCGCAAGGTTACTCTGTAGAAAAGTAGCTTAAGGTATGCTGTCCTTTAAAAATAAAACGTTAATACCTATATACAAAACAGGTAGTACTTTCAGGTTAGCCCTCGTATATATATTTATATAAAACATCCATCTCTTTATCACCATTCTATACATTTAGTCTTGTGCAAACAATATCTGGATTTATTGCTTTTAATAATTTATTAATAATTAACAATAGCGAAATTTGTTCATCCAGCATTGGATTATTGGATATAAAAATGTGCATCGATTTTATACATATATTTGTCATAGATTAAAGCTCCAGGGATTTGGGGTTAATTTCAGCTCAACGAAATCGAAATACGCTTGCGTATTTTCCTGATATAAAATTTATATTTTGATTGCGGGGATGAATTTCCACTGTACGTAATCTCTCACCATAAGGTTTCCATACGTCTAGTAATATTTAATATCAGGCTCTTAAATAAAACCTAACAATATGGATAAAAATTTCCCACACGTAGAAAAGCTTAAAGCGATACGAACCACATTGATTTTATACTCATAAGAAAAGAATCTATAAAATGAAATGCTTTTTAAGGCATTAAAAAAAGCATAACTAGTCTAGTAAATATAGAAAAATTATGAAACAAACCAAGTGTAATTTAATTTAAACCTTCATCAGTAATAGTTCAAAATATTTCATCAAGTGATAAATGAGAGAAAAATAAAATAAATTAAAATTTCTATACTTGTCTCTCATAAATCACTTGGTGAAATATATATTAAAATTTTTATTTTACAATACATATATAATTTAAGAATAATATATTTTACATTTATACTTAAATTTGTTGATTGAGTTAAGTGAAAATTAATTTGACGAATAAAGCACTAATAATCATTCTTCACAATTTTATTCAAATTACCAAATGTACAGTGCTTTCTTCGATAAATTATTTAAACACTTGTTTCGTTTCATAATTAATTTATCATTTTCATCAATAATGTAGCAGAGGACGTATTAATTTTATATATTTTCTTTATCAGAAAAAACTGGAAGATTCGGCCTTGAAACTTGTCCCTGAAAATGTATCCATTGAAATGGAGGTTTTAGGTTTTACATTCCTATCAGCCTACCCTCACCGTCTCCGTTCGATTGGGGAAAATTGGAAAAACACTATATTCCCTACGACGACGGCTAGACCGATCGATATATCTACATTAAGATGAGCTCAAACAACCATTGTAACTTATAGTTAATCAAACTTTTTAAACGTAAAACATTTCCTTTTTATAAACGTAAAAAATTCAAATAGAATTACATTTTTTAACCACAATTATCAACGACACCATCATATAACATATTTATTTTAATAATATTTAGCTAGTGTAGTTATGTTGCTGCAGTTGATCTCATTAGCTCAGGTCGTATGACCTGGGCTAGTTAGAGTACGTCACGTTTTATATTTCGCTTTTAGTTGCAATTGCAGTTCGGATGGCAGTTTCCAAGGTAAAGTGAGTTACACGGGCGCGGAACTAAATGCAACAGATCGTGAATTTAACGCGCAAGTTTGCACGTCGTCATTAAGTTACACTTAATTTAATTAGGTTGCTCTGATTGCGACGAAAATCATCACACCTGTGTAAATCCGGCGTAATCTCGTACTTCATATAAATAGTAAATAAATATTAAGTCCTGAAAAAAATTTATTACACTTTGAGCATTATAATTAAATTTTATGTTTTATTTAAATATTTTAAATAATTTATAAATTACTCAATACCTCACATAAATACTAAAATACTTACTATGTTTCTACCACTAAAAAAGTAGTGGAAATATAATAAACATTTTAGTTTAGTGCTTTAAATGTCTAGCATTGTCAATTTTTTTCCAACTATCATTTGTCATAAAAATATCTGTCATCTATTAATTGTCATCCATCGTCTTTTTTTCTATTTATCTTTCAGCTGTTACTTGTCAATTATCATTTGTCATTATGATGTACATCGTCGTTATCCATCATGTGTTAATTGCCATCTAAAATCTAGAATATATAGGGTTCTAGATAAAATAAAAACGATTTTCAATTGTAACCGTCAACTCTTAAATATATTTTGTCATCTGTTAACATATGTCTTGTATCAAGTATCATTTGCTAACTGTTATTTGTCATCTACCAATTATCATCTGTTAATTTTCAAACATAAGTTTACTAGGTATACACTTGTTTAAGCAATAAACTGTCAACTATAATCGTCGACTATCTTCTGTTAACACGTAACTGTCATATGTAATATGTCAACTGTCAACTGTCAGATGTTATAATGTGCAACAGATGGAAGATGACAGATTATAGCTTTATTATCTTAATTATAACACTTGACAGTTAAATGATAATAGCTGTCGTATGGTATATCACATTAAAAATAAGAGTTGTAAGTGTAATAATTCAACTGTAATCTGTCATCATATTTAAGCTGATATCTTTAAACTGTCATCTGTCAAGTGTTATCTTCAAACTACTACATTTTAAATGTCATCTGTCAAATGATACCTTCTTATTGTCATTTATTTTCTAACATCTGGCAACCTTATCATTTTACCGTCAAGTGTTATAAATAATTCAACTGCCATTTGCCATCTGACAAGTCTCACTTATTATATGAATGTCTCTCATTATTTTCTGGCATCTAATAATTAGCACATTTATAAATCAATTGTTTATTAAAACATTTGGTATTGCTTCACTTGCTTTTTGAATGAAATGAAACATTACCAAGTGTTTTAATCAACAATAGAATTAATACAACTATGTTTCACCACGGGTTAAGTGATAAATTAATTAATCGTAGAATATATCAGTTATAATTTGTAGGTTACTGGATGGCATATTTATCAGCAGTCAAATATCAACTAATAACCGCAAACTATTATTGTCTATTGCCATATATAAATTGTTACCTGTCAATAAGCATTTGTTATATAATGATCTCTTGTTTTTATCTATCATCTCTTAATTGTCATTTATTAGCTACAATTTGTCTGAAAGATGTATCTATCAGCAGTCAGTTAACTGTCAAATATAATCGTCAACTGTCAACTCTTATATGTTAACCATCCTATGTCATCTATCATCTATCAGTTGTAAACTTTCTGTTAATTATCATATGTTAAGTGATACATTTTAGCTGATATTTTAAAAACTCTCAAATGTTATTTTCACCTACATTCTTCCAAATATTATCTTCCAATTATTATTTTTAATCTGACATTTGGCAGCTATTATCATTTAACTGTCAAGTGCTATAATTTAATACAATCCATCATCTGTTACCTGTCATTATATTTCAGCTAGTAACTTTAAACTGTCATCTGTCAAGTGTTAGCATTAAACTACTATCTTTTAACTGTTACTATTATGTGTAAAATGTTATCTTTTAACTGTAATTTACTATCTGACATCTGGCAACTATTATCTTTTAAGGTCCAAGTCTAATTAGTTTTCTACTTGCATTAGTTATATGACAACTCTCATTTAATATATAAATGTCTGTTGTTGTTTTCTGTCATCTGCTAATTAGCATCTATCAGCTTAAGCTTGAAGAATACTAGATGACATACTTATCAGTAGTCAACTGTTAACTAATAACAGCCAATATTATCGTCTTTTGTCATTTATAAACTGTTACCTGTCAATTATCACTTGTCATATAATTTTCTGTTGTTTTTATCTATCTATCTATAATTTGTTAATTGCCATCTATTAGCTATAATTTATAGGGTACTAAATGACGTATGTATCAGCAGTCAGCTGTCAACTGTCAACTATAATCGTCATCTGTCAATGGTCACTTTTTGTCTATTAACTGCTATCTGACATCTATCAACTATAAATTTTAAACTGTTTTCTGTTTATTATCATAAATCACGTTTTAGATTTCAGTTGATATCTTGAAAACTGTCAAATGTCAAAACTCAATGTTATCTATCAAATATGATCTCTCAGCTTTTATTTTTAAGCTGGTACCTGGCAGCTATTGTCATCTAACTCTCAAGTGTTATAATTTAACTATAATCCTTCATTTATCATTCATTACGTCATCAGTTGTATTTGTGTTTTATTTGTGTTTTAGTTGTTCTTGTATATATTTAATTCTGGAAATAGCTGGGCCACAGATTTCTGCGTTCAAAATATGACAATTTAACACAATATATCTATATCCAAAAGTAACCGGTAACTTTTGGTATAGATATATTGTGCCGGAATTTTTCTTCAAAGTTCAAAAAATGTATTTCTTTTGTTTATAAACGCTTTATTCGATTTGAATGAAATTTATTATTAATAACTAACATAATATAATACACCATTTCAGTCATTATGGCCAATGATGATTAATAAGAAGTATAAAAATACAGTAGTACGTTGATATTTGCTATTTTTTGCCTATGTTTGTATTGACAGCAGGAAAAATACAGTCATCCTACATGGCAAATAGAGACCAGATGATAGATGACAGATGACAGTTCTTCTGATATTTGGAATTTTTTTGTCGATGTTTTTATTGACAGCAGGAAAATTATCGTTATCCTACATGTCAAATAGAGATCAGATGACAATATTTGTGATAATTTTGCCTATATTTGTATTTACAGCAGAAAAAAATTACTGTCATCCTGCATGTCATCCTCCATAGCTACCATGTTGAGTTTGTCAACACATACGACAATTAAGTACTATCTATCAGTCATATATGATCTGTAATCTATTAAATATCTATCATCTGTAAACTTTCATCCATTGTAACCTTTTACATTAATCATATTTTTTTTGGCATTTCACATATTTTAATAATCTGTTATTTATAATTTGTCAAATATTAAAAGCATCTGTTTTTTGTATTTGTCATCTATCATCTAGAATCTGTCATTAGTTCCAAGGCCTTGTTCTGCAATATAAAAATTTAAAAAAATATTTTTGCATATAATTATTTTTCTAAATTTGATTTCCTCTCTTAATGCAAAATCAATTCGAGCCTATAACAACTGTTATAGATGATAAATAATAGTTGGCAGCAGGGAGACAATTTTTCACTGAATTTGTAGATTATTTTTTACTCTATTAAAATTAACTTATATTTCGTACAAAGGAATGAATAGATTTATTTTCAATTTTTTTTAACTTTGGTTGTTGTTAATATTAATACATACTGTGAGGGCAAATCAATAGCTTAGTTTAATTGTGTTTAATGTGCAGGGATAAAAAACGGACAATACATGGCAGATGATAGAATTCCTGCGTACAAAATGCGACTAAAAAATTCAAAATCGAAAACTAATATTTAAATTGTGTCTGTGTGTCTGTCGGTGGGTGTTATATCTCAAGAACGAATTATCCAATTGAAATTTTAAACTTAAGGTTTTATCATTAAAAACTGGAATTTGAAAGCTTTTAGTAAACATTCATAGACCGAAAGTGGATGTTTTTTTGTTTTGTGGTAATATTTTTCTAAATATGACAAATTTTAAGAAACGGTTTAAACAAAAGTTAAAGAGAATAAAAAACTGAACAAGTTTTATTTTTCATAAAATTCAATTTCGAGAAAAAAAATTAAAATTGAAAAATTTGATATTTTTTGCCCATTGCTAACTATTGGAGTTACGTCAAATTTACATAACAAATAATTATAGAGAATTAACAACTGAAGAAATTAGTAAGAATCGCTTTTTTTCGTAAACCTCATAGTTTTCGAGTAAAATACGTATAGTATGTATAGGGAAAGTACTATGATGGCCACATCACCATTTGTTTTAATGATATAAGGCACACATACGTTTTACTGGTTGAAGGGTGGGATAGAGACCACCCACTTACCCTACATATACAAACAACCATAATCTAAAAACATAGCTTTAAAATTTCTTAACATACTATACACTCACATTGCTTTAATTATTGGAAACTAGTAAAGTTATTGTGGTGCAAGTAAAAAAATATATGTAGGGTGGGTGGGTGGCCTCTATCCCACCCTCCAACCAGTAAAACATAACCGAGGGTTTCACTGAATGCACGTGATATCATAAGAAAATTTAGACTTTATTTATTGCATTTATATCATTTTAGTATGCATTTATAATTTTAAAATTAAACTTTAAATTTCAAAATTAATTTCCCTCCATTTCATTTTCCCGCTAGTTTATTTTCCTGTCACTTTCCTCCATCTCTTTTTCCCTCCATCTTTTTTTCCTGCGATTTCATTTCTCCCCTCCATCTCATTTTCCCGGCATTTTAGTTTCCCTCTATCTCATTTTCCCGACATTATATTTTCCCTCTAATTCATTTTCTTACCATTTACCATTTCATATTCCCGTCATATCTATTTCTCGCGATTTCATTTTTCCTCAATTTTATTTTCTCTCCATCGATTTTTTCTCGCCATTTCACTTTCCCTTCATCTATTCTTTTTTCTAAATATACAATTTTAAATTCATCTAGAAACAATTAAGAATTTTAAGACCAGTTTTAATAGAATTTTTTGAGAAAGAATATAAGAAATAAAAAGATTAAGAAGAACTTCTAAAAAACATTTTAATAAATCAAAATGAAAAATAAAATGAAATATGAAAAACAATTGACGTATACTAATTGAAAAAACAGTAAAAATTAACTGTCAAGTGTTATAATTAAACTGTAATCTGTCATCTGTCATCATATTTCAGTTGGTATCTTTAAACTGTCACCTATTACCGGATGACATATTTATCAGCAGTCAACTATCAACTAATAAGACAACTATTATTCTATAAACTGTTGTCTGTCAACCATCATTTATCATATAATTATCTCTTGTTTATTCTATCATCAGTTAATTGTCATCTAGTAACTATAATTTAAAAAAAAAACTCAATTACGTATGTATCAGCAGCCAGCTGTCAACTGTCAACTATAATCGTCAACTGTCATCTGGAATCTGTTAACCGCTATCTGTCATCTATCAACTATCATTTTTAATCTGACATCCGGCAGCTATCATCATTTAACTGTCAAGTGTTATAATTCAACTGTCAACTGTCATCTGTTACTTGTCATCATTTATTTGTGTTTCAGTTCTTCTTGTATATAAATATTTTATTATTCCTTTTATCACCTATATACAATCGTTATCTGAGCTTGTATGTTTGCCACTTAAAATTAGTTATCTATTTTATTATACATATCATTCACCATCTGTTAGTTGTCATCGTTACTTTTTTGCAATTGTCTATTAGTCATTTATCACCTGTCACTTATAATCTTCCATATGGTATCTGTTATCTGCCATCTGTCATTTAAAATTTGACAAAAATATGTCACAGATGAAAGACTGCAGATGACAATGGTAAATTACAGAAGGGCGTTGACAAATGTTGGATGACAGTTGATTGACCTACTGATGATA
Source organism: Ontholestes murinus (assembly GCA_963969525.1). Classification (NCBI taxonomy): domain Eukaryota; kingdom Metazoa; phylum Arthropoda; class Insecta; order Coleoptera; family Staphylinidae; genus Ontholestes; species Ontholestes murinus. The sequence continues at coordinate 6,617,459 of OZ018396.1, forward strand.
GAAGATGGATGGGATCATAAAATAAAAATTAAGCTAAATGACAAGTTATAGATAACAGATGTCAGATGGCAAAATTCAAATGATAGACCTCTATTTAGATGAAAAATTATAGTTTTTCTGACATTTAATATCTTAACTTGCCTATTTTTTGTGTTGACAGCATTTGTCATCTGTCGCCTATCGTCTTCCATCTGTCATCTTTCATTTAAAATATAACAAAAATATATCGCAGATGACAGACTTCAGATGACAATAGTAACTTACAGAAGGTAGCTTACAAATATTAGATGACAGTTGACTGATCTTCTGATGTCAAAAGATGGATAAAATCATAAATTAAAAATGAGAAAAATGATAAGAGATGTCAGATGTCAAAAGTCAGAAGATATATCTCTATTTAAATTGGGTATAGTAAAACACTTGTTTTGTTCCATATTACCTTTGAAAATGACACGTGTCAGACAACTGAAAATAAAAATATGGAACAAAACAAGTGTTTTACAATACCCAATCTGAAAAATTGGTTCCATCAAGAAAGTAGCATTAAAAGTGTTGGATCTATTTAAATGGTAGATGACAGATGACAGTTCTTATGATATTTGGGATTCTTTTGTCTATGTTTATTTTGACAGCAGAAAAATGACTCATCTGTTTATTTATATTATTCATAAACTTTAGTTACTATCTTAAATTTGTTGAATGTTTTATAAGGCACTATCTATCAGTCATATATTATCTGTAATCTGTTATGTATCTATCATCTGTAAACTGTCATCCGTCGTAACCTTTTATATCTGTCACCTGTCAATAATCATAGTTTTTGGCCTTTCACTTATGTATGTTAATAATTTGTTATATAATCTTTGTCAAAAGCATTTGTTATGAATAATATTTGTCATCTATCATCTGGAATCTGTCATTTGTTGCCAATCCTTTTTCTGCAATATCCATCACTTCTCATCGACTATACCAGACATCTGTCATTTATTATACACACTATCTGTCATATTCTATCAGCCTTTCATCATCCACCATCTGTTGGTTATCATCATTTATCGTCTAGCTCTTGTAATTGTTTAGTACTCATCTATAATCTGTCATTTGTCCTCTATCACCTGTATCTTCCATCTGCCATCTGTTATCTGTCACCTATCATCTTCCATCTATCATCCGTAATCTATAATCTGATATCTCTCATCTGTCATCTATCATCTTCTATCTGTTATCTGTTATCTGTCAGTTGATATTTAACATCTATCATATGTCATCTTTAATTGTCATCTGTCATTCCTCATTTATTCTTCTAACCTATGTAATCATCCGTCATCTACCATCTGTCATCTATTTAGTCTCATGTGTCATCTGTCATCTATCATCTGTCATATTTCATATATAATATATATTTTTTTACTGTTGTTTTCTCTGAGAAATAAAAAAAACGATGACAGGTGACATATGACAATTAGTGGAAAAATTCTAAAGGATAGATGATCAATGTTAGATAATAAACGGCAAGTTTCTTTTTCACTGAATTTGTAGATTATTTTCTACTCTATTAAAATTAACTTATATTTCGTACAAAGTAATGAATAGATTTATTCTCATTTTTTTTAACTTTATATTATTTTATATTAATACATACTGTGAGGGTAAATCAATAGCTTAGTTTAATTGTTTTTAATGTGCAGATATAGAAGACGGGTAATAGATGACAGATGATAGATAGTTCTGCATACAAAATGTGACTAAAAAATTCAAAATCGAAAACTAATATTTAAATTACTTTAATTGCTTTTCATCATGGCTATCTGAACATAATAATAGATAGCGCAGATGACAAAAGAAATTTAGTTTTATATAATGACTTATAAATATAGTTTAACAATATTTGTTTGTTTATAATGATAGGTGTAATTAACAGATGAAAATTTTGAGAGGATAGATGAAAAATAATGATCATAAAACAAAAAGCTTTGCAGAATTGACATTTGACAGGTGAACATAATATAAATTATATGAATAACATGATAATAGATAACAGAATATAAATGACAGTTGATAGATGATCATTGATGAGAGGATAGATGACATATGATTATAGATGATAGATGACAGATAAAGAACAAATGTTCAATGGTAGATAGTAGATGACAAATGATAGATGGTAAATTATAGATGACAGATGATGGGTGACAGATAGTCCTTGCAAAATATAACTGAAAGCTTAAAAAAGAAATATTGGAATTAGTTCAATTATTTGTAATACAAAGCGACAATGAACTAATAATAGATGGCATGTGAAAATTGACAGTTGATAGATGATGATTGCAGATAATATACAGGGTTCATTATAAAAGTAATGCGTATTTTCTGGGAAAAATATATTTATTCATCGTTCAGGGAATGTCTTTTAAGAACACTCTAACAAGTTTTGGATGTTTTCCACGAACAGCCAATGCTTTTCTTTCAGCTCTTTCTTTAGATGGGTAAGCAAAAAAAAAGTCGGGATTGTAAGGGAGCTAGGGGAACACAGGGGTGTTGCTTCATTCTAGCAAATTGGTAACGATGAATGCTCTATGGCTGGGTGCATAATGGGGTTTAATGTCAGCCATCACGCCCTCGATCCGGTGTTTCAATCTCTTGAGCACATGCAGGTAAAAGGCTGAGTTGGCAGTTTTTTCCTGCGGTACAAACTCAAAAAGGACGATTTCTGGGATGTCAAAAAAGTGTCCAGAATGGGGTTGGTCGACGATCTCTTCTCTGCCCTATCTGTGACCTTGAAATGCAGTCATCCTTGAAGGCCTTCTGAAGCAACTGGAATGTTTCGATTGTATTTTTTCCAAGTCGCATACAAAAATTGATTGCATATCGCATATTTTTCCATTCAGATTGCTCGGAGTAAACTGGCAGACCTTTCACCACATTTCCCAACCCGTTTTACCGCGCTGCGATGGATACGTGTCACAATAAAATCATGCGTATTACTTTCATAATTGACCCTGTATATATTCTTATGTAAGAATATAAATATAATAAGCATGGAATATAAAGCTTCAAAAAACGATTGAAATAATCTAATCATTTGTTATGATGCGACAAGGACGACAAATCAAATTACATATAGTAGTTGATAGATGATAGATGATTGAAGATAGATGATGGATGATAGATGACAGATGATAGATATCCCTGCATACAAAATGTAACTGAAAACTCTTCACAAAAGAAAACAATATTAGAAGTAGTTGAAATGTTTTTAAGTAACAAAGAAAAGATATAAAATATAACTTGTAGAAAAACATTGTATTAGTTTAATGGTTTTTAAGTTTAACTACGAACAAATGACAGATAACAAATGGAAGATGATAGATATTCATGCGTATTATAAGTGAAGCTTTTTAATTAATGGTCGTAAGAAGCCTAAATAAGTTAGAATCATCGTTATATGCATTTCAATGATTGAATAATTGGTTTGGTATTAAATTGTTTGATGGCTATAAAATGCCCTTTATGGAATTGCTATAGTATGATAATTTTTAACTGCTATAGTATAAATCATTTTTAATGGGTGTTCTTCAATAACCTTGTATGATACTTTAATGCATTTGAATTTATTTGATTGTTGGTTTATCTTGAATGATTATATATGACCTTAAGTAATCATTGGATGACCTTTAATGATCAGTGACCCCTAAAATTTTGTTGTTATTGGATTAGTCATCCGAAAATTAACATTTGTGAACTTAAATTTTCAATAGCTATAGGTTAACCTTAAATTATAATTATGCGACCTTGAATGACCTTAAATCACTTGTAGATCTTAATTAACGTCGAATCATACCTTAATGCATTTTATTGTCTTATTAACAAGTTTTGGATATTATGTACGTAAAGGAGAATGTCTTTAAGAGAAATTTATTTGAGCTTTGATTTAATAAAACTGTAAGTATTCATACAGCTCTAATAATTTCTTATCACCTCGAAGCAACAGGTCTCCCCGCGCAATACCATCGAGGCAAAATCACCACATTGTATATATATTTTGTTTTTTTGGCACCGCTATTCACCAGAAGATTAATGGAAGATTATAAATTTACGTTGTTCTATCTGGAAATTTGAAGTACACAAAATCCCACCCCCTCCCAGTCGCCGGCGCAGTTAATTAATTTCGACGCATACCCACCCCCCCCCCTATTGTCCACGACAAAAGGGGATTAAAGGCGCCTCTCGCCACTCTAATTATCCGATCCTCGTTAGATTAATTAATTTAACGATGAAAAATAATAACGATAGCAAAGCGTCCATCGTTATCGCCTGAATAATTGTCGACGATAAATCTTTCCGCGGGGATTTGATACAATTAACAACAACGCGAAAGATTAATAATATAATGTGTCGGGGTGGATATAAATGACTTGTCACGATTATGTTTATTAATTACATCGCCGTCATAATAATAATTATAATCATCTTGAAGTATGTTGAGTTTTATTATATCGCTATTGATGATTTAAGTTTATACTAAGTCTTACTTCTAGTTAATAGTTAATTACATACTAAGAGTCAGTCAAAAAATAAGATGAAATATTTCTTATATTAATCATTATAACATTTTATAGTGCGAATATATTTCGGTAATATTTTATGACTTTGAAGATACTTTAGGTTCGACGAATGATTAAGTATTAAGGAGGGAAGGGAAAGTTATTTCTTAGAAATAAAACATAAACGAACTTCTACCCAATGAGAATAACGAAGATAAACATTGAATGATGAACGTAACTCGCTGCATGAATAAATGAAGCAACGTTACAATGTTTTGAAGTTATTTTGTGTGCATTAGCAATAAAACAAATTCCCCAAATCCTTATTATTTAACACTAGCACTAAAATGGTTGGCAGTTTTTTTTCTCTCCGGTTTGTTATCGATCTCTGGGAAAAGAACCGACGGGATGGAAAATGTTTATCAAAGAAGGAATGCCAACTGCCGCTAGGGCGGATAACTCATTTACCTTCCAAGGGTTGGATGCTTTATAAATAATGTTGGCGGTTACATCTGCCTCTGCCGCCGCCGACGAAGTCCCGAGGAGAGGATGGAAGTTGATGTATTACATTAGGGAAAATCGATAGGAGGGCCCTGCGTACTTTATTAGGAAGAACGAAGTGCCCTAATTTTCTAAAGACGGTGTCGCTGGTTACAAAATATAAATTTGGTGAATTATTATATCTTTTAAATTATATTCATTGAATCAGTAATGTTAATTAATAACATGATCACGATAATTATGTTACAAACACAGTTTTTACACTCATCATACATTAATAAAATATTCCAAAAGAAATAGTAACAGAAATATGTTTTAATTAAATAAACTTAATTATATTACAATAAATTGTTTAGTTTTTAATCACGATTATGATTACGGCCGTGGTTATCCATATAATAATTTTATTCAATGCCTGTCTTATTTTTCTAATTATTAATTACTAAATATTCTAACTACTACATTTTATTAGAAATTTTTTTTGAAGTTTTTACATTGTAATAATGTAAAACTATGATGTAGTAACGCTCAAAATAATTAATTCTAATTATTACTTTTATTTTATAAGTAGTTGATGTTATGTAATATTTAATAATTTGTATGTTTTTATTAGGTGTACCACAATAAATAATCGAATAATTGATCAATTTAGTCAATTAGCAATTTATTAATTAACCAAATTTGCCATTTTATCAAATACACATTCATTAGCTCCTGTACCAATTAGCGCGGGATTTATGTAAACGAAATCAGCACGTAAATAGAGGGGAAAATCTGTATTATTATTAATAATAATAATCAATATTATAAATGAAATAATCGGTGTGGAACAATATTTTTATGAAAGCTGAATGATAATTTTGTTCTTCTTCGAAATTAATTTTACGCGTTCGGGTCGTGTTTAAAATATATCATCTGTCATCTGACATCTAGCATCTGGCATTTGTCACCTGTCATCTATCGTCTGACAACTGTCATCCGTCACTTATCACACAAATGATTGTCATTAGTCATGACAGATGACTGTCACTGTCACCTATTGGCTGGCTCTTCAATTTAGAAACAAACTAATTTTTTTTTTTTTCTGAAAAGCTTCACTTATAATACGCATGAATATCTATCGTCTTCCATTTGTTATCTGTCATTTGTTCGTAGTTAAACTTAAAAACCATTAAACTAATACAATGTTTTTCTACAAGTTATATTTTATATCTTTTCTTTGTTACTTAAAAACATTTCAACTACTTCTAATATTGTTTTCTTTTGTGAAGAGTTTTCAGTTACATTTTGTATGCAGGGATATCTATCATCTGTCATCTATCATCCATCATCTATCTTCAATCATCTATCAACTACTATATGTAATTTGATTTGTCGTCCTTGTCGCATCATAACAAATTATTAGATTATTTCAATCGTTTTTTAAAGCTTTATATTCCATGTTTATTATATATATATATACAGGGTTATTCACGCTATACGGCACGGAATATTGTGGCCAAAATACGTGACTTTCAAAAAGTTTCACTTTGGGGATATATGGGGGTCTATTAGGGCTACTTTTTAAAATTACTTTCATAATATACAGGGTGTCCCAAAAACCCTAAAAGTATCAAAGTTGTGTTTTTTTTAATGAAACACCCTATATTTTATTGCATTTTTGGATCCTTCGATCAAAATAAGTGTGTGTTTTAATAAGGTTTTTATTACTTAAACCTTAAGGTTTTTGAAATAATTTGAATTTTGTAAAAATTTAACCTAATTTTCATGTTTCAAATACTTAAAAAGTAATTAAGTTAAGCATACCAAATTTACACTGAAATGTAACAATAGATCATATTTTATTTTCCAAGTATAATAAATTTGACATCTTATACCGGGTGTAAAAAAATTGGAATTAAACAAATGAGAACTTTAAATGGCTATAACTTCATTTATTTAAATGGAATGGTATATTTATTTATTTATCAGCAAATGCACGTTTTAATTACCTATCGAATGGTATTTATATCTTAAGTGTTAAGTCTCCTCGTTTTTACAGAAAACGCCAAAATATTGTTTATTGCACCGTTTTAGTAAAAATTTTAAAGGATCTAGTTTTCTATGGCATTTAAAAACGTCAAATAATTAATTTAGTCTGTCACTTTAGTTTAAAAAGCCTGTCTTTTGTTATAGTTGTCTTATTTTGCATTTTTGTGTTAGATCGTTAGTAATCGTTATTGTTGGAACATCGCTGTTGTATTTTTTGGTAAAAAATGAAGATATACTCAAAATGAGGGGGTATTGGCATTATCTTTATGCTTGGAGAATGTCATCAAAGTTGTTTATTGGCTTGTCGAGTTTATACTTAAAGGTTTCTCGAAAGAAATCACCCTAAGCCAGCCATTTTTGAAGGACTATTAAACCAATTTAAAGAAAGTGTCAGTTATAAAAACCCCAGTATAAGAAAATCTGTGTAATTTTTCATTTTTTACTACTAAATACAACAAC